>JAHWFP010089895.1:0-28160 GCA_023313725.1 Lithobius niger
AGTTAAACTGCCGAATACCGAATATACATCCGAATAGTTAAACTGCCAAATACCTAATATACGTCCCAATACTCAACCTGTCAATACGAGATACCGAATACATGACCGAATACCGTATATTCTTAAACCTTTAAAAACTGCCTTAAATTCACCTTAAATTGCCGAATGCCGAATATTCGGTACCGAACAAATGACGTATTTGGCGGAATACTGAATTATTTGACCAAATACCGAATAATGGCCGATTACTTAACCGAATACCTATGATATTGATTGAAATCTGTGACCACACTTATTTTAAGGACAGACACATAAGTTGACCGGGTTTCCTAATGATACCATTTAAAGAAACTGAGGTAAAAGTATATAACACATATCTTCGCCTTTTGAAAAACTTAACCTTCCCCTCATATTTTTTTTCCTATTAGGCCTTGAAAGAAAGCAATCGCCCATAATTTTTTTTCTTTTAGGAATGCTAGAAGACAGTGTCACGAGGCAAAACAGAAATAAGCTAAACGTTCTACGTTAACAAAATTGCGTAAAATTTATATTAAACAATTAAACGGCCTAATAGCAACAAATCTTAACACTTTTCGGCCAAATATACTAAATGTTTCAATTAGTATTTGGCCGAATAGCGAATACTTGAACTTCTGGCTGAGTAGACCGTATATACGTATAATATAGCGCTTTCTTATATTTCGTTCGCTTTTTTACAAACTGAAGTATTGGGAAAAACACGTAGTAGATTCTGATCACACCGTTGATAATGAGGTTTTTTTAGTCGGTTGCAGAATCAACTTGAGCACAAGTGACGTGTTCGACAAAACACGTTTTGAGTTTGAAGATGGTTATTAAGTCACAGAAGTCCGTATAGGTTCACGTTTGTTTAGGAAGATAGGAAGATTATTTTACGGTCTTAGATTTAGTCGGATGGGAAGGGGAGTACGGGAGAACGAATGCATAGAGAGATTGCACTTCCGGTCATCTGCCCGACCAAGCCCTAAGGCCCTATGTCTGCTGCATCCGGATTCCCAGGTGGTTCTAGTTTGGGATTTAAAAACCGAACAATAACTTTTGAAACAAAGCCAAAAGTCGTATCAATTCAAATTTAAAAACGGTAAAGCAATCAGCGCCCAATCACTCGGGTGTTTAGCTGACGTTGGCGAACAACAAACGAAGACACTTGACACAGAAAGAGAATGACCACTAAGGTGACGTCATGACCGGTTAAAGTCTTCACTAGAAGATTTATTGGATCCAAATAGCACCTGTCAGAATACAAGTCCGTTTTCTGAGTCGGATGGGGGCATCCTTGTAGGAAATAATGCATATTTTTTTGGCTGAAAATCGTTATGCTGGAATCCATGTTGAAATGGTTCTTGTAACGCAAAGTTAACAAGTGAACTGCATCGAATTATACAGTAATGAGACTAGCAAGACCGGTAAAAAGCCTTCCCCTGTTCAAATGTTGTCAACAAACGGGGACTGGCAAGGGCCAGAGTCAAGAAATCCCCACTGGCCACTGGTTCCTAGTGGCCACACTACCTTAACTAACCAACAAAACAGTGTTGAGCGGTACCAGAATTTCTCAGCCGGTGCCAGTACCAAGCTTAGTACCCCAGCTCTCTGTTTTCTCCGGTACTTAAAAATGAGGTGGTATCTGGTATGATGGTACTGGGGTACCAACAAAAGATTTTTGTAAAGAGTGTTAACAAATTTCATGAAAAAAAATATTAATTTTTCATTTTCGCTGATTTAAGTTTAAAATATCTGTTCACCATATGTCGGTATAAGTCCTTTTATTTTTACATTAATAAATAGAATTCTAAAATTCAAATTTAACGTACTATCAAGAGTAGAACTTCAAAGTTGGGGGGAGGGGGATTGAGGCTTAATGGCGCAATTTGTCTGTATTGTTTAGAATTCCAATTTTATCATTGTTGATCTTTAACGGATTGTTCCACTGTTTGAGGATTACATCAGTACCGGTATTTTAACAATGCACAGTATTCCATACCGTTGAATTTTTGGTACCACGGTATACTGTGAGAACCGGTGTACCGCTCAACAAACGCTACAACAAAGTGGCTCCTTCGTACGATATTTGGCCAGCAGACCCACCAGTCCTACTCTGTTGGAAATTCAAAATTATGAATAGCCTTCTGAAAACTGTCAGTCAACAAAATTGACAAAGTTCGCAGTAAGTCTTCTGTGGGATCTCATTGCTACTGGCTTCCAAATTGTGACGTCAGTGTCCTGACGCGACTTGCGATTGGCGCGTTCCAAATACCATGGGCAGTGCCTAAAATTTAGTTGGTGTGCCCTCCCCCCTCCCCGTCCAGTCTATACTTTGTTTGCGACTTTACACTTTAATGCCTTCGACCATCCGACAGACAAAGCGGGCCGCACGCTCGCGAGAGTAGGAACTCGCGCGCCAGAGAGAAGTCCCGTAACGATTTGTGCGAGAGCCCCGCCATGACGTCACGCGTTGCGTGTGTGCCACGTCACCGATTCGTGCGGCGTCAGGGCGGGGCGTGCGAGGGAATGCCGTAGAAGGAGCTTGCAGCATTGGCGTCGCATGCTAGCGTGGTGCGTTTGGGGAACGTAAAGTAAAGACAGTACTGTTGGTACGGAAAAGGAAGGCATGTGATAGGCGCATTTCCCGGGCCGAACAAGAGTACGGTAGACGGCAACGATCCCGCAACACCCGGTCCCTTGGCTGTCCTTCTTGTTGTTGGCGAATTTTGGAGGGCACAGGAAGGTGAGGTGAAGGAAAAAGTGAGCGATGTTGCGGCGGTGTTGGCTCTCGCTGTGCCGGCACCCAAGTTTGCTACTACGACCAACGCTGGGCCGCACACGCTTGCACTGAAAACTGGACAGACGGACTGCAGATAGTCACGACGACGACGTCTGTGTTAAGACTCTCCCTCCTGCACCACACCCCTCACTCACACCCCTAATACCCCCGCCCCCCCTCTCCGTACCCCTACGCACACCCATTCATCGACCCTCTGCACGCTCTACGCTTTAGTGAAACAGTGCCGAATCTATTGTCATCTCATCTGCGACAGTAACAGCCCTCAAAAAGGAAAAAAAAAATATAGCATTTTAATGCAGTAAGGCCAAGTGAGACGTGCAGCCGGAGTTATCAAATACGCTAAAAATTTCAAATAAGCCTCACAATTATTTTCGTCATTTCAAAGACTGACTCTTCGAAAGATCTGAATTTTGCTAGCTGCTTTTCGAACTTATATCAATCAATTCGATACTACGTACCGTACCATTCGATATACGCACCGTACCCCTGGTCGTAAAACCCGCCGAAAACCAGTAATCAACATCTACAGTACTACTTCTAGGCGGACCCTGTCAGCATGGATTTCTTAGGTACTGTAAAATGAACCTAATAATTGTATATATTTAGTGTGTCCCAACCCTAATTCGTCTTAGATTTTTAAATTCCTTTTTTTTTTTATTATTTCCGTATTTTCCAAATTATCAGTTTTTGTTGTTGTTCTGTTTTGCATGGGTTTATTCCCCCCCCCCTCCTTTTTTGTAAGTGTCTCGGTTTAGGAAGGAATTCAAAGTCAGTCCTACACCTCTTCGATGGAGACTATATTGTTACATTTGTAAATGCTGTGTTTAAGAAATTTGATTATTTTCTGTGAAGCGAGGCGCCGTTTTTCACAGCAGGATTTTACATGAAAAAATTGGTTGAGCCAGAAGTACATGAAAACGATGGGAAGAAGGAGTAAAGACTTCAATATTCGACTAAATCGGGAAAGTCTTTCATCCTTTTAATTTTTAACAGTTTATTGAAATAAAATAAAACCATTACCAAGACTCGAGTCTTCATCAGAACTATTGTAGATGTATACTCTAACCGGTTAGTCGACGTCGAGCTTTTGTAGTGCAAAAATTCACCAGGTCGGGTCCAAAGAAAGCTGAGACGGCTACTCTTTATTAAGTCCCGGTTCATCGTGATATAAAAGTAGAAACAATGCTCATATCAACAGGATATTTTCACCCTTCCTAAAAAAAAATTCGCGATGATGATAACTTGTAGTTCTATATATACGCAGGGAATTTCTCTTCCATAGTGCAGTTTAACACCATATAAACCCCCATCCCCTACACACACCCTCACGCAAACTAAAATCTACTATAGCAGCAATGTGGCTAAGTCGTGGGCTTAGAGGGTGGGGGGGGGGTACACCTGAAAGTATTAATAAACAAAAACAGTATATGCGTAATTTGATAAATGTTGGAAAAAAATGGGGCGTGGCTCGTCCCGAGCTGCCCCAAGCTTCAGCTAGCGTGCTTCAACGGCTTCTCGGCTGCACGAAGGGCGGGCCTGCTCACAGGGGAAGCAAATTGTTCTTGGAGTTGCGAGGCGATATAGAGCTAGAGTCATTATTAAAAGCTGCGTAAAGCTAAATTTGTCTAGGAACCTATATTCTTAGACCATAGCGTTGGGTGTTACCAAAATTCTGTAATTGTTTCATACTTGACTGCTTTCTGTGTACTGCATTACACAGAATTTGTGATGGAAAATGCCAACACACAAACAATTAAGTTAATTAACTAAACTGAATTTTTTTCGTTTAATAATTAGCTAACCATTAAACGTTTTTCAAGCGCTGCTAAAGTTTATTTATAGCTGCTGTACGAAACGATGACGTCACTACGTCAATGCGTGTTTTAACACGGTATGATCCATGAAAGCTTGTATAGGTCTAAACACCCGCACTTCAAACCGTAGGTATGTTATCTTCCAGTATCGTACAACACAAATTCTTTAATCTGGGCTGCTTTGCCAATATGTGGTAAACTGTAGCATGTTTGCGTAAAAAAAACTTTAAAATATGTTTCGGCCCGCGGTGAGCGCTTATCCGTCAACAAACCTGCAAGTCCGATTTTGTTACCAAATCCTCATAACGGAAATTGCTTATCGATCTACTGTGAACTATTTCGTTTATCGAACTTCAAAAAACTCCTCTGTTACATATCCACTTGCTGCAAAATCGCGTATCTCCATCAACCAATCCAACTTGATGATTTGGGTAATCCTACGTACGACGTAAATCCCAATAAAATCCTATCTTGGTAGATGGTTTCTGTCGAGTAAATGTTTTCTCAATTAAAATGGCACATTTCCACAACACTAAAGTCTCACGAACAGTCCATTTTTTCAGACCATTACATTTTTAAAAATCGTGCAAAATATCCTTATCACCACTAATACTCCTGTAATTGTATTACAAATGGGTTATCCAGTTTATCCCAAGGGCTTATCTCTCTGACCACACAACAAACCACCCACCAACAGAGGGCGACTCCTACGCCAAGCGCGTTTCGAGCAGATTTGAACTTTAGAGCAGTAGGAGCCGGATCGAATCAGCTCGCCAAGTTGGCGCGAGTTCAAGATTTAGCGCCAAAAATTTCGTCGGTTGCCAAGCCACGCCCCCGACACTGCAGTCGGCGCCCCAAGCTCGCACGCTTTCCCGGGTTGGTTGCTGTAGCAACGGTGGCTCTCTTAGTTATTACACTGGGATATTTAGTGCAATGCGTCGTCCCTTTGCGTACGTTACTCACGCAATGCTATGTGAAAATAATTTTTTTTTTTACGGGAGGGGAGGAGGGGGCGTGTACGTACAATTAATTCGGGCCGGAAATTTCAAGGGCCATTTCCATTTGAGAGCAATATTGTCGTGGGCCCGATCGACGATGAATTTTGGAGCGTTTTCGATTCCGTCCCCTTTCCCAACTTCCCAAACTTGTTTTAAATGAACGCTTCGTGTGTTGCTAAAAGTGCGTTTTATATTGATGAAAGCTTTACGCATGAAAAACTGGATAAAATAAAAAATTATTTTTTCTATTTTTCATAAACTTGTTAGGCGTTATAAAACGGTGTTTATTTATGTATTGATTGCATTGTGTCTATTTTGAGCGTTGGTTTATTAGGATTTAAACAGTTTTTTTTTGTTGTTGAATGCGCTAAATTTAGACTAGCTGAAAAACATGTTAAGTGTGCACGAATTTAAACTAATTAAATAAAAAGAACAGTATTTGAGTTTAATTGCAAAAATCAGCTTAAAGGTGCACATAAAAATACAAGAAACAACGTTTCAAGTCCATAATCTAGACATGATCAATTGTAGTCAAGAGAAAAATCAAAACATGAATTACACCGGAAAACATGTGGTGTGCACGGGTGGTGGGAGGGGGGGGGGCGGCCATTGCCCGTGCCCTTTTTTGAAAAAAAAATGTGCCCTATTTTGCTTTTCTGCAACGATAAATGCCGTCACTATATCCAGGAGGAAAGTTAGTGCCCTAAAAAGGGCAAAAAGAAAACCAGGAAAAGGGAAGAAAAGGGTAAAAAATAAAATGAAAAAATAAATTACAAACTAAAAAGTCCCCAGAAATAAAACCCTCAGTATGCCCTTTTACTTGCCCTTTTCGGTGCACGCTATTGCTGCATAGTAGGCAAAAATATAACTCTTAAACCTGAAAAAAAGTCAGATTAGGGCAAGTCAAACTGCGGATCAGAACCGAAGGGAAAAAATGTTGGGGTGGGGAATGGACGTTCAAATCGTTCCCCTCAGTCCCACCAACTTTGAACTTTCGCTTCCAACCCGAGGTTGACTAACCTGACTTTGTTGAGGTTTATGGCTGTAATTTTTCCGTGTTTCCAAGTTCGTCCTGTTTTGATTTTTTAATTGACAATGGTCCCGCTTATGGATTGCAACGTTCTGTTTCTTATACATTTTAAAGTTTTTTTTTATGCCGGATACTTGTATTAAGAATTTCAACCTGACAGTAAAACCGATCTCTGGGAATATAATAAACAATTATTTTCCATGGGCTATCCTGTTTACTTTTCTGTATTGTTAGGGAAGTCGACAAAAATATGTGTTAATTTTTTGCGTAAACAATGTGTTAATCTTTTATGCAATGGCTCTTAGTAACTGTTGGGCGTTAAAGTCGGCCAAATAGGGACAACGGGTGACTAGCATTCGGTATAAAAATTTTCCTCACAGACATTAACCCACTACCCATTTCTACACATGAGAATTTAATTTCTTCCTGAAATTTTGCAGGCCTTGTTCACAATAAAAAAAAACCACTTAATTTACATGTTTGAGTGTTTACATGTAGACGCCATTTTGAAATGCCAATGGGGGTAAAGGACTAAGGTTGGTTTTGACGAGCAAACCTTTATAGCCTCATTTCAAAATGGCGCCTAACATGTAAATAGTCAGAACATCATCTCTATCTATTTTATTGAATATGTGTTTTCCTTTTGTAAAGAAATCCTACAAATTTTCAGCCTGAAAATTAAACACTTGTGCGCATAAATGCGTTGGTTTGTCAGGAGATATCTTTATACCTCATTCAAATTACCTACAAATTAATCATGCAACAAACTAGCACTCGTCACTTCAACACCTGTTAAACAGAACGATCTGTAGGCAAAAACTGAATTTAGAATGAAGTTAAAACGTAAGTGCAGTTTTTCAATAATTTTTACGTTTGAGAAATTCGGAGTTGAAAGTTTGTTAATTAGTTTTAATTTAAATAACTTTTTTTTTAAATAAATAATTAGTAATGAAAGCTGCCGTTGAATTGACGTTTGTTTGGTAAAGCAAATAATTCCTGAAGCCCGTGAAACGTAGAACAAACAGATCGCGGCGCTGACTGTGCGCTGCGCTGCCCCTTTCACGTCAGGGAGGGTCTTCACTGCGATGCGTGGAAGGAAGCCGTACAGCTTGCTTTGTGCGGAGTTTTTCATTAGCCAATGCTGGTCATGCAGTCTTTGACCAACCTCGTGCCACTTGCGTTACTGAACCGAAGCAGTTGTGAACTGTATGCCAGTTAGTCGATATTCACAACGCTACTGACAGGGCGAACTTTAAAGGGACAGGTTATGTTGCGTGCTTATTCAGCATTTACGGAAAAATACAAAATAATGTACCGAAAATTTTATTCCAAACAGACTCGGTACATAAAAAAAAAACAGATATTCAAGACGTTAGGAATTTTCAACGTTGGTAAGTAAGCATTTATACGATGATTAAAAATTACTTCTTTAAAAGGAATAGTAAACAGTTGGATAAAATGGAAAATCAAACTTATCAGACTGCGAAAATAAACATTTCAGGCCCGCAGCCAGGTATTACAAAAGGGAGGGAGTGTATGTCTGTGTGTGTTTGGGGGGGGGGGGGGATCTTCAAACCCATTTTGTGGACCTGCGAACTCTTTTGTTGCACTAATTCGGTGTCGTACTTGGGCTTGGGAATTTATAATGGAAGGAATGAAAACCGCCGCACCTGTCAGACGTGAACGCGAGCAGCTTTCGTTTGTGGTTCAACAACTAAAAATTCTAAATTTTAACACCCCTTTTTACTAACTTTTCTCATTTGTTTAGTTTTTTTTGGGAGGGGAAGGATTTCACTACTTTTTTTCTGTTGCTAATGTATTTTTTCAACAATTTTTTTCAAAGGAGACATTTTGTTGAACCATTGGAAATTTTTTTGAGGGTGGGGCAAACCGCCCAAGCTGCACCCTTCCCTCTGCCTGCGGGCCTAGTTCGCACTCTTGACAAATTGTACAATAAAAAAAAATTAGAAATCGTGCGTCTTGAAAGCAACTGTTTAAATTAACAATAATTGTGTTTTTTTTTGTGTACCCTCTATTAAAAAACACCAACATGATACACTCTCCTTCTGTTCTTCCTGATGGGCGTGTAATTTTTTTTTACACTAAATTTAAAAAGAACATTATTTTCGTCACTGAAAAATTATCTTTGTAATGATTGCAAACTAGGTTTTAAACTGGCGCTTTTCCAAATAGTGACATTTTCATGGCAAACGAAAGCTTTTTCTGAATTACTTATTGGATAAAGAGGCTCACAAAAATTTTTATGTGACCACTAACCACAACAAGGTTACCATTGGTTTCCGTTATATCAACGACTTCTGCCAACCCGCCAGCTACTCGTCTACAAAACCCTCACGTATTAATATTATTTTTGTGCTCATTTTTTTACACGTCTAGTAACTGATTGCCACCCTGGGAATAAATCGTGCTTATATATCGTAACGTACAACCGACATTTTCTAATGAAAGTCTGCATGAATGCAGTTCTATATCTGTGTATTAATTTTTTTAATTGATTGCCTGCCGAAGTGACATTTGTAACTGGGCTGAAATCGTTTACGAAACGTTTCTTTCTTAGGTAAAGGCCCTATTAATTTAGCAGCATTGTTCAGCATTATGACTTAACTTTGACAACGTTTCTTATTTTGTTGCTGAAAACCTCTTCTATTGCTCGTACATTTTGTTTTTACCTTTTTTTCTTGTAAATTTGTTTTTAATTGTGCAGTGTTGCATTTTGGAAACCTGTTTTCCACTTTTGTTATTGTTATTATTCGGAATATTATTTTTTAATGTTTCGTTTTAATTGAGAGACCTATAACCACGTGCAGCGTCTGCTCTTGCAGTGTGATGTTCGTGTTTGGCTAACGCTTGCTTTATAAATTGTACTGAAATAAACTCAGTTCAGTTCAAAACGAAGCTGTTAAATTTGTATAAATTTAGCCCCCCCCCCCTTTCAATATTAGCTTCAGGACAGAACGCCGATGTAGACACACAAAAATGAACTGTTTGGCTGAAATTATAATTTATATTTTAGGTGTCTTGTGCCAAATAACCAATATAATAAAATTTCTAAAATTTGGATACGAAAACGACTTAGGAATTAGTTATGTTTTCAATGGCAGTCTGAAAAGCGCCTTACCGTAAGTCTAGTTATTTGGCCTCACCACAATTAATTAAATGTAATTCATTTCAAGATCGAACACTGTTTTTTAAAAAAAATACTTAAAGCAAAATAGTAAAAACACTAAAATCAGGTGACAGTATCGTTTGTAACCAGTCTCCGCCATCAAACCGATAAAACTGTCCAACATTCAAGAAATCAAAAGCAAATTTACATTTTGGTAAAATCAAAATTAATCTAAGGGATGGTGGAGAAGAAACAGGGAAAGTGAGGAATGTGTATTACCTCCCCCCCCCCCAACTGTTTTCCTATTTCTCACACTCCTTATTTTTACCATGTTCCCTACCCATCCCCGTATGTTGGTTTTGGTTGCAGCTACATTGGGATTTTGATTTCTTGAGTGTTGGAACAGTTCTTACAGTCGGTCAGAGGACGGTGGACACTTTGCTCCTAAGTTGGCATGGCGAAGAGGACCCCCCCCCCCCCCACAAGTCGTATTCCGTAAATTCGTTACATAAAAAAAAATTAGTTGACAGCCAATTTTGTGGCACATTGTTTTGTAGCATATATTTTGAACATTTTCACAGACTTTCTATATCATTTATATTTTTTCCCGAAATGTATGTTTTGCGAATTTAATTGCTTATTTACGGTTTTTAACGTAAAGCGAAAATAAGTTGTAGGTTTATATTTTATAAAAAATGGTTTTATAGCAAAAATTTGATTTTCCTACCTAAAATTTATATTTTCTATATAATTTTTCTACATAATTTTGATGGTTTTTTTCCCAAAATGTATGTTTTGTCAAATTTTGCCCGATTGTGGTTTTTAAAGTAAACGTAAGCTACAGATTTCCGAGTTTGTAAAAATTGGGTTTATTGTAAAAAAAACTAACATGTACCTTGATAATTGATCCTTTTTAATTGTTTTAATCAAATAAAAGTAATACTGAAGTTTGCCAATTTTTGTGTAGTTTATTCAGTGGGGAACCTCTCGGGACCCCTATTGGCTGACAAAGATTAAAAAAATGTGTTGGCCTTTTTTTTTTTAACAACGCGCGTTACTTTAAATTAATTGTGGTCGTGCCAAACAGCTACAAAGTTTAAGTCGTCTCCCCCCCCCCCCCCCATTTGTTTCGTGTACACTTTCTTTTCGGTGGCGAATGGTGTAGACCAGTTCAGGTTCTGTAAATAAACTTGAGTTTTGTTAGCACTGACCACAAGTTAGAACTAGGGCGGTATCTGATCGCCTTCGCAACTCTAACTTTTGTTAGTAAGAAATGAAAATATTCTTGGGCAAATGGTTATGTTTGGCAACTCGATTTGGTTGGTACAAGGCGTCTTACCACCAGAACTCGTTTACGGTTAAATAAATACAGATGCAAAACTGTTTTCGTTGCCTATTGGACTTAATACATACTAATTTCACACTACTGCATTCATTTCTTGCCGGGAAGGCACCGTCGCTTGTTTCTCCGGCCGTTTATATTTTAGTAGCGCGGCGCGGTTCGCGTAATTTAGTAGTGTGAAAGGAGAACGCGTACCGTGCCGTGTTGGGAAGATGTGCGCCCTCGTGCAGAATTATGACAAGAAGATTCTACTCTTCAAGTTAGAGGGAATAAACACTGCCGCTTATTTCGAGCATGAGAATTTTTAAGTGTGAAATGGGAAGCGGCCGCCCTTAACCAGCATGCGTTCTCCCGAGACGAGTTTCCTTCTGTCAAATTAATTTTAAATGTGAAGCTGCCTGAGTAGGGAATTGAGCCTACGATCTTTGGGACTACAGGCCCCGTCGCTCAGCCATACTAGCATGGACTAGTGTTAAAAGAAACGACCATAGGCAGTATTTAGCATGAGCAAGCACACGTGTATGGTATTGGACATTGAATTGTGAACACTTCAAAATGTTGGGCTGAATTCTGCATAGCGATTAATCATTCCTGGTGGATGTCATTGTTTGTGCAAACATTTCTGCATTACTTTCCATTGTTTATATAGAACAACGTTGCATTGTTGGAGCACGTTTCTAAGCTATAGATAGTACGAATGAGGCAAGTTATGGCCATAACAATGCTAAGAATGTAACAATGGAGTTTTCGTCCAGGAAAAGGAACTGTATCAATCAATGCTTGTGAGGCAAAGAAGTGTTCAAAATTCATTGTCCAATACTGTACGTATAAACAAAAACTTTTCTGGTCGCCACTGGTGGGACGTTTGTCGCCAGGTCCATAAAGTAAAACGAAGGGAACACAAATGAAGCGAGCGAGCAATTAATTAGAGGACGGAAAGCCAAATGGGATGTGTTAAATGTTAAATAAATACAGATGTAGACTTATTTCCGTTTCCTTTTGGACTTAATGTCAGACTGCCGGAGCGGTGAATTGAACTTTCAACCTGTGAGACAAAATGCAAAAGCCCTGGATTCGTAACGGCCTTGGAAATTTTTAAATAAAAATGTGTAAGGCCTGGAAAGTATAGAATTTTGTGTAAATGTCGGTATTTTTTTTTTTTTAATTCTTGAATGTGATGTAATCATGTAGAAAATTGCCCAATTTTTAATTTTTTTTTGTAAATCTTGGTTTTATTTGCATTTAGGGGGGAAAAAACTAACTGCAATGAAACCGTACAATTGCAATGAAACAATATTTACAATGAAAGCCCGAACTGATTTCGCACGGTTTAGCTTAAGGGCGCGTACTCGTAGCTAGAAGTTAGCGATCAACTGAAATTCTAACATGGCGACGGTTTTATCTCTACCGCCTAGCAACGAACAGTCAATAATGTCAATTCAGAAGCCACTGGGAATTCGTCTGGAGCAATTCTTTATCTTATTGTCACGGGTTATAAGACTTCAAGAAATGATTCCAACGATGCCGGATTTAGCTAATCCAGCTAGCGTAGTTCTAGGTGCGAGTGTGCAAAGGCGAGTAGTTGCGTAAACGCGCCCGGACACGGAGCTGCTTGTAAAAAAAAAAGAGAGCATCTCATACAATTGAACGGTTTCAAATTAAAAGTTTGAAAAAAATAAGAAAAAATAGAGGCTGTTGGTGTTGAACTTGGTGCAAGTAAGTATAGTGCCGAAAAGAAAGTGGCCGTTGTTTAGGCAATGTAAATCATTAGGAAGAGAATAAAGTATAAATTGAAGGTAAAGAGTTAACAGGCTGCATTAAAGACTGGCCTTGTGGAAATATAAGATACAATAGCATACGAAAGAAAGAAAAGAAAACGGCCCCGACTGGGACTCGAACCCAGGACTTCTTGCTTACTGGGATATGGGATAGAATTCTATGGTTTAACACCATCATATCTCCTAGATAAAATCCAGAGAACACAAAACAAACTAGTTAGAGCTCTGTTTAAACCAGTGAATTATATAAAAAAAAATCAACTTATTTCAAGAACAAAATACTAAATGTTTAAAATCTTAGGAATTACAAAATAATCTTGAACAACTATTTTAAATCTGAACACAAGGTAAAAGATGTAAAAAAAACATTAAATCTAAGAAGTAAAAGTCTGCGACTTGAAATACCATTAGTGAAAAAATTTTAAGGAATGAGGAACATGCAAACATGGACCTTTAATCAGCTACCCAATAATCTTATGTCTCTTAACAGGATTTAAACAGATTAAGAAAGAAGTAAAAAACTGGTTATTAACAAAATAATCATAAACATTCAAAACGGACTAATATAATGGTAACATAGGTATTGGAAAATAGTGCTTCAGGTAATGAGCAAGTAGATATTATGCTTTTTATTTTTGCTATTGGATAAATGTACACCGACAATTATATTCACATATAATACAATGTATGGAATTATAATGCAACCCACGTCGTAAGTCCCGCGGATTTCGGGAAGCAATATTGATAAATGAACTATCTATATATAAATGACTAGCCGGGCGCTATAACCACGAGTTCCTGGAGTGGATACTGATTATATACAGACTCCAGCCAAGCTATGTAGTTGTTCTATCTTTCTTAGTTGGGGAATCTTCTTTTCTGTCTTTCGCAAAATAGTGTGTCTTGTCTTTTCACAAGGCCAGTCTTTAATGCACTACTTGCTTCGTTTACCTTGTGTTTATTCTTTTTTAATTTCCGGAATTTCATTATGTCTAGTATGGAGGTCGAAGCAAGTTACTTTCCCTCCTTGTGTTTGTTTGTTTGTGGCTTTTAAGGCACTAAATTTATAAAGACTGAATAGCTACTTAGCTTAGCTGGAGCCTGTCGCCAGTATCCGCCCTGGTAGCGTAAAGAACGCCCAGCTAGTAAATGGGAAGTCGTAGGTTCGAATCCCAGTCGGGGCAGTTGTCTTTTTTTTCTTTCTCAGTTTAGTGTATTTTGTATCTTCACAAGGCCAGTCTTTAATGCAGATTATTTGCTTCATTAGAAAATTAAGACTTTTTTACGTAAAAATATCTATGAATTTTGTGTTTGAGCCTAGATCATCCTTTCGATCACTTTTGCTTCCGATAAAGTTTTGTTTGTCTGACTGGTTTGGTTGGATATCTTGGTCCTCTCTCTCTAACTCACAACTAAAACTTGCTCGCCCATAAATCCTGTTTACCGTTAAGCGGTTCGTTGCTTGACCGGTAAACGTGTCCAAGGCGCGCGCACCCACTCTGCAGTGACAGACGCGGCTTGTTGGTCCAATTACGGTTTGACAAGTGAAGGGCCAAGTTGTACGCTTGGCTGCAGTTGGGCAGGGCGGAAGGGGAGGGGGGAGTGGCAGGGGAGTGCCAAAATTGGAGATACCGAACAGACGCTTGACTCTCAACCTAACGGAGCCTAATTTGATTGCTGGCCTTAAATCACTCTTGTTCCTCACCCTGGAATTTAATCGGGATCTGTAATGTCATTACTAACGAGATGGGTGTTACATTTACACGTGGTAATAAATTACTACTGTTGGTCACGAGTTGAAACTATCGTTCATGTATAGACACTTGTAAGTTAAATTTCTAGTAATTCTGAGTTGCGGTGTTGAGTCACAAGAGTTGGGAGAGAGAGTGTCGGGAAGCATTGCATCCCGGATAGTGGTTCCACTCGTGTTTTACAGTTTTACCTTGTATAAGCAACAAAATCTGTTTTCCCTTTAATTGTGACATTCCTTTTATCCCTGTTAGTTGAAAAGTTAGCAGCGTGTTTTCATGTAATATTCAGTTCGTTATTGTCGGCTTTTAAACATTTAACCGTACAATCAGTGGTTTTGCATACGACTGAACTGAACTGAATTTATAAGTTGAAATATCAAGCAATAATCCTCTTAAGTTTTATTCCGTTCCATTTCCTGCCATCAAAAGGAAAATGTGGATCAAATTAATTTTTACAGTTGCGCCAATTTGCATACCCTGAAACGCTCGTCTCCATGGTTACCGACAGTTTGGTAGGCCTATGTGACGTGTCTTCCTGGTGGGCGTGGCATTCTTCGTCGTTCGTTCGTTCATTTCGTCTTCTTCCTTCTCTCTATTTCCGTGTTTGTACAGACCAAGTCTTCAAATTTTAATAACGCTAATCAATACAAATACAGCGCAGACCGCCTCACGCACGTCGCCAGCTCCTCACGCTAAGGTTTGTGGGCCGTAGGGTGGATAGACCGCCTGCTAAAAGGGAGCAATTGCAAATGACGTCATAAACTGAAAATGTAGTGTAGTCGATACTTTATTGACGAGTTACTGTGCGATTTTTCGTGGCCGCGTCACAGCTACCCAGTGAGGGGGGGGGGGAGTCCAAAAATGTGGTTAATAATAATTAAGCTAGTCATTGCGAGCTGGACTCCCCTAAATTATTGTCGACTCGCCTCGCAGTGAATTATTTGAAAGACCAAGGACGGACAACGTGGTAGGGCAGATGTAAGAACGGTTTTACACAAGATGCACGTTTTGGTGACAAGAGCCTGCGAATGGAATGTGTTTAGGAACTGAGAAATTTCCGCAACCTTCACCCATTTTCGGCAGCAGGCCTATTCATCAGCCCCCACAATACGTACAACCCCGAAAATACTTCCTTACACTGCTGTAATTAACGTCCACCATCCGTTATAGATAGCTACTGTACCCGGAGTCGAAGTGGACAAGAATCTGTACTCATTTCCGCCTTGCAGTAGCTTCCATACCTATCGAAAATTCTCGGCAATCATCTCAACCACAGAGGTAGTTAGATTGTATTACCCACAACTACTTGCTTATCTTCTTGTTCACTATCCATTTCTGGTGGGCAGCAAATTACGTATCAGTTCTGAATAACACCCGAAATTGATCGATGGCGACCACGAAATCAACAGAGGCTGGTACACCGCATTGTTGCTGAACAACGTGGTTATCAGGCTTATACAGCTGCGACATGCGTGTTGCTTCTTTTTTTTTTTTTTTACACGTTGAAGCATTGTTGGTCTCGACTTCGAATCGCTCCTTCGACGAACAAGGGAGCTGATGACTTGCCCCAAATCGTCCAAGGGGGAAAAAAACCACTGGTGGTTCGAACGGTGTGACACGAAAACGGAAGGGAAAGAAAAACTTCCGTCTGGTTTTGACGACATTCGCAGTCTGCAGGCGTTTTGATTTTGGTATTTGTGGTATTATTGATGTCCAGGGTCATCTAGCTAAAACAAATTATTTCCAGTAACTGTTTCCAGTCATTGCGTCTATAGTAACTACAAATCCCATTAGGAACCATGCTGCATTATTTAATCGCGCATAGAACTTTGCTAGCAAAGTCAGGCCACCTTTTAGTAGAGCCATGCTCAGATTATCCATTAAGTGGCATGTGGGTATGTAGTCAATTATTTCTTAGTAACACATCACCGAATAAGTTGGAATCGATTCTTGTACATATTTTAGGACGAATTAGCGACATCAAACTGCCGCGCTCGATTTTCTCGATCGGTATTCGCTCGATTTTCTCGATCGGTATTCGTCTGTAGAGATCGTCGGCTGAAGTGAACGTGGATCTAACAGAGGCGGTGGACGCTTTGATGTTGGCATGCCAATTAAATAAAGTTGTAATAATAAATAAATGTGTTTTGGTGGCAGAATAGAATTTTCCATTGGTGCCAGAGCGTGTTTCTGCGAAATTGGTTCCCTCGTGCGTTTAATGACGTGATTTGGAGAGAAAGATGGTGAAGCGAAAGATGAAAGAGTGAAAATTCATCCATTATTCTGTTTGTGCGAACATCTTTATTATTCTGTTTGTTCTTGGAAAAAAAGGTGGGCTTTTAGGCTTCGAAGCTTCGAAAGTTTCTTCTCCTTGAGTGCATGCTTACACTCGCGAAATGTCAATAACTATATGTTGCTGTCGTAAATTGGTTGGTACCGCGTCTTGGGATATACTCATACTTAAGTTTCTCCCGTTACACCAGGAAGCCAATTCATATTTTAGTGTTTTTGCGTTCGTAACAAACTTGGCGTCCAAACGTTGAACGGTGGACAGCTATGGTTCCCTGGCTATGTTTTTTTCTCTCGTTGAGTCATTTCTGATGAAAGGATTCTTTCTAGTAATTGATCGATGGCAGGTTTTGGTTGGCCGAGCCGGTACGACGAGTGCATTATTAGCACAACGTACCCGACTTCATGCGATATCCTATTAATCCCACCACCATTGGTACATAGGCACATTTTGGGATTTCAACAACACTGCTGCGTGCCTTGACTAATTGTTTATTTATTGAAATTTGGTTGTGCCAGAATTATTTTTTTTTTAAATTATTTGTTTATTTTATTATTTTTTTGGAAAGGGAACATAACTATTTACGTAGTATTAGAAATTCGAAAGTGGCACACGAGCTTAGAGATTGTAAACTTTCCAATGCTATAGTCTGTTCCACATTATGCTTGCAGAAAATGAACTGTATGATGCCACGTTTCCTTGCACTACGGGTGCCAAAACGTGTCGATATCACAATTGCAGATTCTACAGAGTTACTGTTAGAGTCTACGAGTGGGATATTTACATGTTTTGCACTCGCAGTGGAAGAAAACGTGGCGTCATACAGTTAGTTTTCTGAAAACATAATGTGGAACAGACTATAGTTGATTCACGTATTTAGGTATTGTTGTTGCTACGTGTTTTGTCTTTGTTCATCGCCGTCACAAATTTCCTTCAGGCAATGGCGTAACCGTAGACATGCAAACTTTAATCGTATTACTGATATCAAACTAGTTGATTCTCGACAATAAACGGCAATGTTCAGAACCACACAGCGGTGGGATAACGATACTTACCCAATAAATACCTTTTGTCAGTAATGCTCCGTTACTGATGGACTGGCTTTATGAGGAATTGGTGGTGAAATACATAAGCCAACTAGTGATAGTCGCCTAAATCTCCTACAAAAAAAAAAAAAAACTACGAAACAAAACAAAATGCTTTTTGAAATCCAACTTATACAAACTTATACAACTTATACAAACAATACGAGTTCTAAAAATTAAACAAATGTAGGAATGTCATATCACAAATTATTACTTTATACTAGACCATAAAATGCACACTCGTCCTCGCATTGTAGAAATACTACAATGGCGTGTTTGGTTGAAAAGTTCCAACCTGAATAAATTTCCAACCAGTGAAACATGTAGAATTTACCATACCAACGTATTTCAATACCATTGCAGCAATATTAAGACGCCTTCAACCCGCCACCAAGATTGTGATCCAAACCGTGATCACTCATGCTTAACTGACAGTCACTGAGGTGTCAGTTAAGATTGAGTGACCAGGGTTGAGACAGAAAACTTGGTGGCAGCCATTTTTGGCTCTGATAATCATTACTTTCTATGGCAAAAACTTGATGGGTCCCTTTATCCTTAAGGGATTTTTGCATGATATCACCCCTTTTGATTGATATCACCCTTGATTCAACTTTATGGGTCCCTTTTGGTTGATATCCCTGATTTCGAAGTCCCGTCCATCCGTCCGTGTAACCAACAATCACAAACCAACAATAAAAGTAACAATGCGGTGCACGAGGTTATCATTGCTATGTTGCAAAGTGGCCGGCAACATTAGTACCTCTGTACACAATGAAACTTAATCTACCACACCATAATATTATTAGCTAACAACAAAATATTATTTAAACTATGCTGGACGATCTTAGGGTTTCATCAGGCAGATGGCCAGGAGTGGTTATCGCTCGCTACAAAACCCTTTAAACCCTTTGGCGATGCTGGACGATTAAAATTAAAGGATTAGTAAAAATCGGATAAATATTAAAAACACGCAAAATACACAGATGGGTTGGCTCACTCAATCGGCGTTTATTAGCCAGCTAAAGATAATTGTTTTAACGATGCATAATCCGCTGGCATAAGCCGGATAAATATTCAAAACGTGCATAAATAAACAGACGGGTTCGCTCACTCAATCAGCGTTTATTAGCCGACAAAAAATAATTGTTTAAACGATGCATAAACCGCTGAAGATTACAATTTTAAGTGAAACTCGGAAACTCGGATAAATATTCAAAACGCGCAAAAATATACAGACGGTGTAGATAACTCAATTAGCGTTTATTAGCCAGCCAAAAGTAATTGAGCGCACGTACTGGAAATTCTAGTATATAATATATATAGATATATATAATTTGTATCTACATTTTTTGTTCTCAATGTAACATGGTATATTTTGTAATTCAGGCTTTCAGCATGTTAGTGATTTTATAATGTCATATTAGGATTCATTGTAAGACTTTCTTATAAGTTTTATATTCGTAATGTGATTGTTTCCTTTCGAAGGTCAGACTAATGGAGATCACTTCTACATAAAAATCAAATCAAATCATCCTAATGTGATTGTTTCAGTTTTCTGAATTATATATGACTATGTGTATTCGTGAAAACAGTGTAATCATATTTCTGTGAAAACTTTTGCATTTGTAGACAACTAATTTTTTTATAGTTTAAAATTTTTAGTATAGTTTTGTGTAACAAGGTTTCGCTTAAGAATAAATTAATCCATTCTTGAACACAGTCGATCTGTTTTTATTATTCTTAAAAGTATCTTGAAAGACATTGGGGTCCTCGTTGCTCCGTTTTAACAGTCGATTTTTCGTTTTCAGTTATTTTAATTTTCCTTTTTGGACGGAAAAAGGTCTTTTTTTTTGTTCTTTATGCTTCCATATGTATGTGTGCTGAAACGTGAGCTCGCCTGATATTATTTATTAATCCGACTCAACATTACGAGCTTCCTACTGTATATAAATTGAATTCAACGTTCTGCTTAGTTGAGGCTCCCCGTCTAAGATTAGAGTTGGTGGGGAGGGAGTGGGGGAAGGACGAAAATAAGCAATAGAAATGATATTACTACGCACGAATTCACGCATGTCAACAAACTCGCTATCATTAAAATCAAAGTTTGTCTTTTAATACAGCGAGGGAGTTAAGTTGTTTTGATCGATAACTGCAAGACGGTTGATTAACGGAAGACTTCCGGTAAAGGAAGTGTGTCATGCACAAGCAAATACAATAGACTGTCGAACAAAGGAATCTCCAAATAAAGAATTTCACCCCTTTAGCGAAGAATTTTAGTCACGTGAGGTGCAAAGCGGCGTAAAGGAACTTATCATCCTTGGTAGTGTATCTGTTTATATGTTTGTCTGTGGCCAAGATAACTTTTAAATCTTTGTTTTATTTGTAAATTTAAATGTGTATTGCTTATGTGTGGATCGGAACAGAACTGGGATGCTGTGCTTGGGCCTTGGTCCGTTAGAGTGCAAATCCCCGAAACCCCTAACCGAATTTTATTGATACCGTTCGTAAATTTTTAAAATTGGGTTAGGGATTTCGGTGGTTTTGACTCTCGCGGGGACGATGTTGCCCAAACCCAGCATGCGAGTTTGGTCCCGATCGGGTGAACGTGCACACGTTGGTTACCACAAATCCACAAACCTAGATAGCAGAATTAAACGCACATTATGGAAATAAAAGCGTTTCCTGATTGGCATTTCCCACAAGAACACGTAAAAACACCTAGCATTTAATTTTCGGCCAATTTTTTTGGGCCTTGGTCACAATAAAATGATGATTGAAACGTAAAAAAGGGGGAGCAACGCCCTACGCCGGCAATTCACCAACTTCCTGTTCTGGCAACTCCCTGTGCTGGCAGGTTTCCAAGATGGCGGGTAGTGAATTTCCATCACAGGGAATTGCCCCCATTTTTTTTAATCATCATTTTATTGTGATCAAGATAAAAAAAATATTGGTCGAAAATTAAATACTAGGTACTTTTTCATGTTCTTGTACGAATTTCCTGTCAGGAGACGCTTTTATTTCATGCCCAACAGCCCATAAAATAATTGGTTTTACACGTTTTAATCATTAATCAGGTTAATTAACCAATTAGTTTGGCCACTATCTGTTGATACGTTGGAAATCTCTCTGTGTAAAGAAACATTGTTAGAAACAGCTCCACAAACGGAAAAACTTTCAGTATTGTAAAATTGCATACTAGAAACCACTTTTTGTAACATAATATCGTCAAAGAAATTACGAAAGTCATTAAACTTAAAACAAACCGTCTTCATTTAACATAGAACGTTCCAATTTGAATTTTTTTTAAATATTTTGTACACACTCGTCCTCGTGTGACAATCAAAACACTGTTACACTTCGATTTAGTTAGTGTTTACCTGTAAGTTATTTGGAACATTAACCAATAACATTTAATTTGGCTCCAAGTCTGATGTCGTTAGGATTTTTGCTCATGCGTGGTTAAGCAGACTTCGGCTCTACCTGGAGAGTGTATCATTTCATTTGCATTTACTTTAGATGGGAAAATAAAATCGGAGCGGGCTAACGTTATCCTGGAAGATAGGCGCCCAATGGATACCGGGTCGGAATTCAATCAGAAGCAGCTTTTTTTCTGCTCTTAGACTGACTTAGAAGTGGCTGTGTAACCTGAAGTATATTTCTGTAAAAACTAAAATGGCTGGAAATGCGACAAATAAAAAACGAAACTGTCCCGCACTTCTCTTCACCTCATTTGTGAGTGAGGCTTTCTGAGAAAAATACATCAAAGAAACCCCTGCGTAAATGTTAAAAGATTCTTTAAATTGTGTGGAAAAAAAGAAAATCTTAGAGCAGTAGATACGGTCGACATTTGGTAAATCTTGAAAACAAGGAAAACTGTTTAAAATGTTGCAGATTTTGCAGAAAAAAAGATAAAAATGGTACAAACCTTAGAACAATATACGGAAAAAAAGCAATTAAAACGTTGCAAATCTTAAAGAAATCGGTTAAAGCTGTTAGAAATGTTGCAAATATTGGAGCAGTCAAGGAAAAAAACGATTAAAAACGTTGCAAATCTCGAAAAAATCAGAAAAACTGTTTAAAACGTTGTGAATAGTGAAGAAGTAAGGAAAACTTAAAAATATTACAAAATCAGGTAGTACGTGGTAACATTTTAAGTGTTACAAATACAAAAAAGTCGGGGAATGCAGTAGAAATATTAAAAATTGAGTAGGCGAGGAGTGTAGCGAAAATGTAACGAATAATAGTGAGGGGATGTAGTAAAAATTATTATAAAGTCAGTGACGTCAGGAAATAGAGTAATAAACGTGCCTTACCAGGACACTTTGTTAAGACCAGGTGAGTCAACCCGGGTCAGTTAGGTTAAGCAGATCATCACTTTTGTTATACCACAGCTCCTTTTAATATCATTTTCTGAAATATTTATATCATTCTTGCCTCTGCTTAAAAGCTTTTGCATCACCGTTCGTAAAACTTTTGCCAGCATGATTTATTTTATGTAACGCGTTGTCTAACACCAACTGGATGGTCCATTATTAAAATGGTTTACGGCAAAAGTTAAGGCACTTCAGGCACTAACTTTGGTTATTAAATTTTGTAATAATTGTATGAGATAGAGACAGCAACGTTCAGCGTGCGCACGACGATGATGCTTGTTTTATGCCCGTGGTTATTGCCCAAGTTTTTCTCTTTGATACATTATGGCTGCGACAAAAGGTGGCGGAAAAAAACAAAAACCTTTTGTGTACTCAAATTTGCTGGTGTACCTACTTTCAGCCAATATGCGATGTAAGATAAAATCGTGGATTTTTTTTTCAGAATTGTTCAGCTACTGTAGAACTAAGGGAGAATTTTCATTTTTTTAAATTTTTAACCCAGCAATAAACGCCTATTATAATGCGTATGGATTTTCCGTTAAACATTTAATGTCGGTTTTGTGAGTGTATATCGTTCATGTGTTGCGTGAGGTTGATTTACAAATGTCAACATGTAACCATCAATTTCTTCGAGAGAAGTTATTGTCGACAGCTTTACGTTAAAAATAGTTTGTTAAAAAAGAGTTTTTGTCACAGAAATAATTCGTCATTGAATTTTCCTACCGTGAATTAAAACCTTAACGAATACTAATGTACGTCCGTGGTCAATTCAAATATTAGGCAAGGTGGGTGAAACCTTCAAAGAAAAACATAGCAGACACATTGCCGCAATTACCTTTTTCCAGGGAGCGAATGTAAGGGCGAATTATTGAGCCCCTCCTCAACAAGTTCATAATTTTGGAGAAAAAGGGACTCCAATCCTAAACCAAACAGTAGTGAATTTACCCTCATTATCCCCCCTACCCCTGAATTATGAATTTTGGCGTCCCTGCCACCTGGGCTAGGGTGCCTTGCAACCTTTGACCACCCTGAATTGCAGCACTACGTAGAATACATTACACTTGCTGGACTTGCACCTTATTCACTAAAATTTCGAAGGTCACCCATTTTCCTTAGAAAGGCTAAAAATAAAAACAAATTCTTAAAAATACAACTGTAAAAAGCTATGAAATACAATGAACAAGACACTTGGAAATAACAGGAACAGCCCGTTGGGATGAGTTACACATGCCATGTTAATGACCATCATTTTTACAGTGAAAGTAAAAGCAGTGTGGTAACACTTGTCACATTTAAAAAGCCAATTAGTGCTAACTTGATAAACACACAAAAATGTGAAAATGTGAAAAATGTGATAACTTTTGTGTTTCTTCGTGTGTTACTATCGATTCTTTTACTGTGATTCTTCGACTTGGCTGTTGCTTTAAAATTCCTTTTAATTAGAAATGGTGCGAGACGGCGTTTACGCTTTAACGTGCGGAAACGATACTTTTAGTGTATTTGTCAATGTTAGTACTCATAAGCTAATCTGACCTACCATTTTTTAAAGGGATGGATTAAGTATTCTTATCGTGACGATTTTACTATAGCTGCTCTAACTTGGCGATGTGCAGGAACTTAGACGTGGGTAGTGAGGCATTGACGGTTGGTTCATTGACGGCAGCATCCTCTGGTGGTAATCATTTACAGTAGGTACTAGTTACACCCAAATATTTATTATTAGTAGAGAAAGAATGTCGTTACCTATATATCGATGGTGAACAAAGGGTAACAAGATTGAACATCATCTAAACTCGGCATGGCTAGTAAATGGGAAGTCCTGGGCTCGAGGACTAGTTGAGACAGTTCATTAACTGTGATTGTCCCCTTCGATGTCATTTCCGATTCGTCTGATAGCTTATTCCATCATCATATACAAATCACAACACCAATTAGTGCTAACTTCGAACATGTTATAGTTATTGGTTAGAAGCGAGAGGTTATCGATTTTTAACCCACGGCTGCGATTATTGGCCCTGCTCGAGTATGCAAAGGTCGAGGGCGAAGCCCGAGTCATTTGTATACGAGAGCAAGGACAATAATTGCAGCCGTGGGTTAAAAATCGATAACCTCTCACTTCTAACCAATAACTATTTTATACCACGTTTTAGGACGTCAAGTTAACTCGAATTAAAACGTGTTTGTGTTTTATGAAAATTGCTTCAAGAAAACGTTGATCATCAGTATCCTCGGTATGAATGAAGGTCTTTTCACTCAAACTTTGTGGAGGGAGAGGGGGGGGGAGTTAAACAGAAGCGTCGGTTAGCAATAAAAGCTGTGTTTACGCTGGAACCTCCTAGTGTTTATCGAAGCATTTATCGTGTTTGTAGCGAATAATTCGCTATGTCAGCCAGCACGGATAAAGCTGGCATATTCTGGGAAGGTATATAATTCATTTTGTGCGTTTGTAGTTGAGAATTGTTTAAAAAATACGGTAATAGGGTGTCAGTATGAATGAAGGTCATTCCATTTTAGTGTGTGGAGGGAGGGGGAGTTAACGCGGACTGAATAAGCTTAGTTATGGGCCAGACATGTGAGAGTTTGCAGAGATACGATTTCATTCCTTTTTAAGTAATTCATTTTGTACGTTTTTATTGAGTTACTGTTTTTTTTTTTTTTGCACACTGTATTTGGCTGTTGGTGTGTGCGTTGCCGGTCGCGTGATCCGGATGTGTCAAAAGTGTGGTTTATTGGCAAAAGTGTTGGTTTATTGGCAAAAGTGTTGGTTAACTTGATGACCCACACTTTTTGCGATGATGCACACTTCCGGTCACGGGTAACGGGATTTAACCTACGGAAGTTTAGCGTGGTGTTGAGTTAGCTTGACGTCACACCATTTTATTTGATGAACAAAGTTCATGTGTTACTAATCTGTTAAAACTCCTTAGATCTCATTTGCTCACCACCTACTATAAACCTATAATAACTAGTCCACCCATCCAGCGTGAATAAGTCTTAGGTTGCTTAGTTTCTGTTATGGGTTAGCAGACTCGATTCTGAAATTACCGCAAAGACTTTTATGAAGTGAGTTCTCGCATATCACTTGGAACTCAAAATATTTTTTCCAGTTGGAAATAGTTGCTTTTGAACTCTTTTCCTTATTTTTCTTCGTGTGTTCTGTTATCTGTTGATATTTTATTGAATTATTTACGATCATTACTATTGGCAATGTGTACATCTATTTCCCATGACAAACGTCAACTTGTTATCGACATCTAATGAATACCATCTTAATGTTAACTTGATGTTAGCTTTCTTCCTTTGCTTGGAAATCGGTCCATCTTTATGTTCGTGTTTCCAATGTCCCATCAGTATTTTTTCTTTACGATTGCGTTTCTTCTTCTACTTCTGCCTTTTGGTATATTAAGAACCCAAACCGCGCACGTAAATGTGTGTCATAAACAAAGTTGCCAATCCTTTTACGGCTTCTTTAAGCCCCTCTTCGAGTTGGAGTTGGTTTCTTATCTTCGTCGTCATTTCTCGTCTTATTTCGTCCTACGGCACTAAAGTGACGTTTCGTCGTTTCGTCCTCAACATTTGTTGCTCTTTTGGGGTTGGGTAGCAGTATTTTTTCGGTTTTATATTTATAGTCTGCAAGGGGAAGATGACTCGACTTGTCGTCTGCGCAGCCTCAACCCAAAAATTATTGTTATTGCTAAAGAGTACGACTTTGGGTTTAAACTTTTTACGGCTGGCTTTGTTTATGGTGTGCCTGGGTATCTGATGCGACTTCGCTGTTTGTTAGCGTTTTTCATAGCCTCTCTTTTGTCTAACCAGTCGTAAACGAAAACTTGACGGGAAAACGTAACTTTTAACCTATGTCGTCCTGCAACCTACAGTAACTACAAAGGGCTTTCTTCCAAGGAGTGCGGCTTCTGCGTAAAGAAGGATTAAAGAACTAAGTACTCAGATTCTTTTTCTTCTAGAAATGGAACTTCTTGGACTTCACACTTTGTGCGACTTGGTGTGACTTTTGTTACACAGAGTGAAGGGAGGCTGTGTACCGGTAGTTGCATTGATGTCACTCTCCTGTCTGTTAGTGTTTTTCATTGCCTCTCTTTTGTACTAACCAGTCATAAATGATAGCTTTATGGGAAAGCATAACTATTAATGTATGTCACTCGCTACACCTTAGTATGATGCTGTAAATACAAAGAGAGTTGTCCATTTTCTTCAAGTAGAAGGACTTCTGCGTAAGGGAAAGTAACGAACATAGTACTTGGATTCTTTTTTCTCCTAATGAATGGAATTTGTTGGCTTGAATGGAATTTTGTGTGACTTGGTGTGACTTTAGTTACTTGAAGTGAAGGGAAGTTGTGTATTTGTAGAGGATGCCACTCTGCTGTCTGTCTTTTTCAATGCCTCTTTTACGTTAACCAATTGTATGATAGCTTTATGGGAAAGACCGTAACCGTTAACGAACGTCATTCAACTTGTAAGATACAACAACTATAACTTTCTTCCAAGAAGAAAGGCTTTGGTATAAAGGGGGCATTGAAAAACTAGTACTTAGACCCATACTCTAACGCCAGATTGACTTGATTAAGCTCTTCTATTCCGTAACCTTGCTTAACTCGAAATTTGACTCCAATTCTGAGTATCTCAAACCCGCAATAATGAATGGTATTTTGAACAAAAACTCAAGACTCTAAGTGTTTAATCTTGAACATGCATGTCAAAAATGCGAGGCAGTGATTACAATAATTTGCTTTTGATGGCCAACATTGCTTCAATGCAAGGTGGATGTTTCCTTGTTTGAAAGACTTCTCTTTAAGTCACTTACATACCACAGTTTGTCATGAATAGTTTCAAAATAAGGAGGTAATTTTCGGACCATAAATTTGCTACAACACAAATAGCTTGTTTGTTAGCATTTAGTATCCGTTACTTTACATGTTACTTTAACCCGAGAATGGGCATAAATAAGTGTTATGCAGACATGCCCTTCCCTGTTTTGTTAGTTATGCAAACATTCTAATAATTCAATTAAAAGGTAGTAAACCAATGAGCAAAAGAAGTAGTGATGAAAGTAAAAAGAAAAAGCCTAAAACGATTTTCAGAAGTCAAGTTTCAGTTAGTATTAGAAAGTGTCATTCTCAGTGTTGCACAAGTTTATACATAAATTAGAGCTTCTGCTTGAGTGCTTACTTGGGAAACAGTATCTTACCCAGGTTTGTTCCCCTCCCGTCCTCCAATCCTCAGAATTTCTTGGAGATCAAGTGTGCGATCGAAATTGAAGGGAAATCTTTCTTGGAAAGTAAGCAGTCGGTCCCCCTCATTCCTGACATTGATCTTTTTGCTGTGACACTTGGACGTCAACACCACATCCCTACCAATCCTCAGACCACCAGAACACCTGGGACTCAGAGATAAGCTCCCTTCGTGGGCCATGCCTACTCCGACACAAACACATCGATGTGACGGTTCTTCGTGCTCTCCGTGGCACGTGGCAGTCAACAACAGATTCGACCGACTTGAGGTCTTTTTTTTTTCGTTGACGAATGATATTCGGTGCCAAAACTAGAGTTGTTCGCAGTAACTTTGTTTGATAAACTAGTTGTAGAAAACTCTCTGGAAGTGTGAAGTTTCTGTCAGTGCTGGAGTAGTTTACATTGAGAAATTTCCGGGAAAGGAAAGGAATTCGGTAAAATAAGAGGAAATATAAAAAAAAGCGATTGTTCTAAAAATTTAGGTTTCCTCTGATAAATACGA
>JAHWFP010089896.1:0-26103 GCA_023313725.1 Lithobius niger
ACTGAAGAGGAACTCCTGGCCTCATCTCCCGAAGCTCCTCACACTAAAGTAACCCGCTACCTTCTCTTTTAAAATATTAATATTGATTTGTGGATCGATTTCCTTCCTGGATGACATTTTCACTGCAAGGGACCCCCCCCCCTTTTTTATATTAAAAAAAAAACACCCTTTTTTCAGGGGTCCCCTTGCCTAGCCCACTTCTCCGCCTCAGAACCCCCAGGGAACTCTGTCATAAGGTGCCCGCCACCGTATGTGACGAGGTCTGTCTGGCAATGCTAAAATTGCCAGGTACAGTACTTTCTACAGCAAAGAAACCATTTTTAGCCGGCCTGGCTGGGGGCCGGCAAAATGTTCTTATTGTTTTTGGTTTAGATATGCACTTTTAATAGTCCGTTTTTTTTCGAAACAAAAATCTTTGGACAGTGGACACATGAAAAACCAGACTGTAGCAATTACAATAAAAAGGAAGCGAAAAAATGCCAACAAATTAACTGAACAAAAAACGGCTTCGCGGTTTAGAAAAAAAAAAACATTAGAGCTCGTATCCCCATACCCACAGCCGTGAAGTATCACGAATAAAAACGGATGAACTTGAACGCAACAAACTATAATTTGAACTCCAACTCACTAAACGTAAACCCACAAACACACACAAAATAGACGGCATAAACAGCGAAACGCTACAAAACTGAAAGATAAAAATGCATACCCAAAATGAACACGTACTTACTCAAACGAATTAGAAATAACCACCTCAAACGTCCTTCGAACACTAACATAGGCAAAAAACTGCCTAACTAGGAGTCTGCTTTTTTTCACAAATTATAAAGGCACTCAAAATACACATATACCCATTCACACGAAACAAACTTAATATATGAAACAACAAACACAGACAAACATAAAAAAAAAAAACCGTGTATAATACACAAATTATGCGTGCACGCCCAAACACCGAAACATTAAACTGCGCTTTCTTTCTAACATAAACACTGATCAAAAACAGTCCTTGTTCAAATTATAGTTCGTTGCGTTCGAGTGAACTCTAATCCGTTTTTATTGGTGTCCTTCACGACTGTGAGTATGGGGATACGAGCGCTAATGTTTTTTTCTAAACGGCGAAGCCGTTTTTTGTTCAGTTATAGGACTTAGCTTTCATACACAAATCCACGGCGATGTGTTACTCTTCACCAATACAACGATTTATCAACCGGGAATTCATCATGGGATGGCAGCTTGGTCAGGCGGAGGCAGAAGGCGTGCTTTGAATTCTGGGATTTTTTTCGTGGGTCACGCTCTCTGCCAAAACAACTCAATTACTATGGTAAAACTAAATTCCTTCACAGAATCGTTTTGTGGAAAGAAAACAAAAATTCTCAAACCGAATACACTCGTGCTTCAATGACATTTATTCGTGCGGTTTAGCACTCAACATATTTCCGACAAATTTCCTCGACCTTCGGTTTCGGGAAAAGAAATCTAGAAAGGAGTTTCGTGCTAAAACACACAAATTATAGCCTATAATTTAGTTTCATTTACTTTAGACATATGTTGTAGTGTAAATCACTACGTTTTGCGTTGGTTCATTAACGTTGCCAATATGCTGTCATCACGGGTGGGGAATTGTTGAATTACTTTGAAATTTCTGTCACGCATGCAGATTACCATATTTTAAATCGTAGTTGCGTAGACTGGTAGATTTTATTTTCCGGATTTCAAACGCTTTAAAAATATTGATGTTAGTGAGGTAGCTTAGTGATTTTTTAGGACACATCGGACAAAAGCATGAATTTTTTGGGTGGTTTAGTTAAAGGCACATAAATTCCTCCGACCTGCCCGCTTTACTCATACGTCAACTGCGCTAAAATATAGTTCACACGACCGCTGCGCGCATTGCTCTGTGAAACAAGCATGACGTCACATCCGACGCTAGATCATACTCATTTCCAAGCCGCGCCATGTGCCACGTCGTACGATTGCTAAGTAATAGTTATCACCCTAGTTTTGCAACAATGACCCGGCAATAAGTTGTTTTAGAACTATCGAGGCTGCAACAATACGTCCGAGGGCGCAGCCCGATGACTTCTTGTTGCGGCCATTCTAAAACAACTTATTGCCGGGTCATTGTTGCAAAATTTGGGTGGTGATAATTGTCTTGTACCCCTACGTAGTACGTCGGTGTTCCTGAATTTATTCTATTGAAACACTTCCCAGAAAACAGGTTGTATAGCCTAATGGATTTGGGGATATCTCACCTATTTAGTGACGAAGATAACGAATTATTGTCGCAACTACCCCTTGCATTGGGTGAAAGGGGAGGGGACGATCTCCGGAAGTTAGTCGATTTTAAGAAATCTGCGTGAATTTGAAACGTTTTCCAGCAAATCAGATACAATTTTCACACGTTTTCGTTAAAAGATTTTCCCCCAATTTTTTTTTTAACTAGTGCCTCCTGAAAGGCAGGGGATACCCTGAAGCCAGCTTTTTTTTTAAAGAAAGTGGCGTGAATTTGAAACGCATTCTTGTAACTCAGCGAGTTGCAAGATGAAATTTTCACAAACTCATTTTAAATGAAAAGTAAAAAAAAAGTTTCTGGAGAAAACCCGCTGAGGTGGGAGGGAGGGGCACTGGCCCAGGAAGCTAATATATTTTTTAAAGAAACCGGCCTGAATTTGAAACGTGTTCCTTTAACTTAGCGATGCAATACGAATCCACATAATATTTTTTTTTAAATGGTTAACAAGGGTTTCCTGCAGTAGGTGGGGGGGGGGGGCAGCGGCTCCGGAGGCTAGTGTGTTTTTTAAAGAAATCACCGTGTTTCTGAACCGTCCTGCAACTTAAAAATGCAAATCATTTTAAATTTTCATTAAATGAATTGGCTCAGCGTAATTAACATGCGTGATACTTTAACAATGTTTTAACAATGATTGTATGGTCCATTGTTTAAAAGTAGGACGATACGTTGAAAATGCATTGATTTCAGTTGGCACTTATCCAGTTCCAGTTTGCTTTATTTAGGCCGTAGCCGAATGCCATGCGTCCCAAATCCACTAAGAATACAACCCACTAAGAATACAACCACCTCCAAAACCACACTCATAACAACAACTCCAACAGCAACTACAACCACGACCACAACTACCACTATAACGACAGCTACTCAGTGAAAAACAACCAACACAGCCTCACAGCATAGTTACCTTGTAGTTACCATCAACCTCATTAGGCCACACTCCACAACTCAGCACCATAGAGCACCACTGAGAGACTCTAGCAGGTCAGTCCACCATAATGAGGAAACAGAAAAAGATCGGGAGGGGGGGCCGAATTAAACCGCAATACCAATGTCACGAAAGAACGATGCAACAGCGCGTAACCTGGCGACTGGCCGTGGACCATCCGCATGGGACAGCAGATTAGCAAAGGCAGGAAGCGCATCTAACCAGGGGGCCAGACGGCGCCGCTCTTTAACAAACTTGCGGCAGTGTATAAGGACATGCTCAGCCGTCTCGTCAATGAGACACAGAGAGCACCTAGGAGAATCAACCCACCCATACCGGAATCTGTGTACGCGCAGCAATGAGAAGCCAACGCGCAAACGCGACAGAATCTGTGCATCTCTGTATAGCAACACATCCAAGTTCGACGCAGTGGAGCACACTGGATGCACTGTAAACAAAGCTCGTCCATCACGAGCTGTCCTCCAGGCATCCTGCCACTGTGCCAGAGACCACCGACGAACAGATACTCGACGCATTCGAACAGAGACTTGAGGATGCAACTGACCACAGTCACCACGTGCAGCCTCTCGTGCCAGTCCATCTGCCACCTCTTTGCCAGGAATGCCACTGTGGCCTCTGACCCACCGTAAAGTAGCTACACCAGTACGCCATGCAACCCAGAATTTCCACCCAATCGTATATACAATTGGGTCTTCAACAGCCAAGCTATCCCACGAACGGCGAAGAAGCCCACAGGCCGCTTGTGAGTCTGTCACAATCGCAAAGGAGGGAAGACTCATGTCCTGCGCAACATCCAGTGCCACAGAGATCGCCACTAACTCGCACATAGTGCTAGACGTCGCGTCATAGCTCACGCGCATACACTCAACTTTCAAGGATGGAATGACTACCCCAATGCCACCTACACACGTCTCTGGATGAAATGAAGCATCACAGAAAATATCGCATTCAGTAGGCTGAGACAAGAACACCGCATACAGCTCATAGCACCAAGTCCATGGACTCAGAGGCTTCGCACACGCCACCGTCGTTGCCCCTGCCACCTGGCGCAGAAGACTTACCCCACGACCCGCTTCACCCAGCACATCACGCGCACGTTCACTCAACATGTCATAATCGTGTAGTATCCTGGCAACTGGATCTCTTTGACCCCTGCTAAGATTCCGCAGGCAGAGTGTGGCCAGAAGCTCACATGCTCGTACCTCAACTGGTGGCTCGTTACACTCAACACCCAACGCACTAACTGGCGTTGTCAAAATGCATCCAGTGATGATGCGTAAACAGACGTTTACAACAACTTGCAGTGTATTCTCATGTCGCCTTACGCTGCTCAAAAAGGGCAAGGAGTAGTCAAGCACGGACCTCACGAACGTGCGGTATGTCGCTAGAAGCGCTCCTCTCGTAACACCTCTGTGAGTCAGTTGCCGCAGTATAGCGGTCCTGGCGAGGACCCTGCCACGAACTTGACTAACATGCTGCGCCCAAGTAAGCCGTGAGTCAAGGATTACACCCAGGTACTTAACACTAGCCTTCGGAGTTACAACCTGCTCATTCACCTTCAGAGAAATAGCCTGCAGTACCACATCAGACCTGCGGGAGAACACCACAGTTCTGTCTTGGCAGGAGCCAGCAAGAGGCCGCGCTCCTGCAGAAGATAAGCAACCCTGTCCAGAACAGCTTGTGCCTCGCATGCTAAGGGAGCAACATCACTGCCCACAAACCAAACAGCCACGTCATCTGCGTAACAGACAATATTCGAATGCGCACCAATTTCAACCAGAACATCATTAATGGCTACAGCAAACAACGTAGGGCTGAGACAACTCCCTCGCGGGAGACCTCTACACGTTGAATCCGCAGCCGACCAATACTTCCCAACACGTGTGGCAAACTCACGGCGACCTAGGAGTGCAACAGTCAACTCAATCAAACATGGTCCCACCCCCGTTCGACGTAGAGAGGCCTGAACCCAGGGAATGGAGACTGTGTCATAGGCCGCCTTAATATCTAGAAAGACAGCCAAGACAACGTTCCCCCTAAGCCAAGCCTCTCTAATGCTAGTAAGCAGGAAGAGCACTGCATCTTGTGCACTCCTGTCCCGCCGATAGCCAAACTGGACGCCAGCAAGGCATTCGTGGTATTCCAGGTGCCACTCCAAGCGCTTTACAATCATCCGCTCCAGCACTTTCCGAAGACATGACAGTAGAGCAATAGGTCTGTAATTGGTCAAATCCGACCTCACACTTCCCTGCTTATGCACCGGGATTAGGATGGTAAACATCCACGACGGCGGGATACTAGCCCCTCCTAACAGCTTGTTGAACAGTGGGAGTACAGCGTTACATGACGCATCGACATCTTTCTGTAAATCCGCATACCCAACACCATCAATCCCCATCGCACTCGAGCTCCTACACTTCCGTAGTGCTGCCCGGAACTCCGACGAAACCCACGGTACATCACAGACGTGCGAGGGTATCAAAATATCCGCCGAGCCGCTACTAAGCGCATAAACACTGGCAAACCGTACATTAAAGGCTTATGCCATCTCACTGCCACTTCTTGCTGGGTTTGGTGGGCCAAAAACCCACTGTACTGCAGTCTTCCCTGCACCAGGATTGAGCATCTCCCAAGCCAGTGTGAGAGAACGGGCTCCGCCGACCTTGGCACAAAGCCTCGTGCCAAACTCTTTCGTTTCTCTCCTAAGAATAATCCTGCTCTCATCCGCTACACCTTTGTACCCCCACCAGAATGCATCACAGGGAGCTCTCTTCCATTTGCGATAGGCCTTGCGTCGATCGCGTACTGCAACCGAGCAAGCATGCGACCACCACACCGGCTGCGTCTTTGCCACTACCCTCCTCGACGTCCTAGACCGTCTACGAGTCATTTGTCCGAAAAAATCCCATTACCAACAACCGGATGCCTCCTATCGCCCACTATTCTACAAGCAGTTGCTGCAACTGCATTAGAGCACAGGAGAACAGGAAAATGATCGCTGCCCCGCAAATCATCCGAGACGCGACAGCTGCACTTATCCGCTATTTCCGGGGAACAAACAAAACAGTCCAAAACAGATTCCTGGACTGCGCCACGCTGCCAGCGCACAAACGTCGGTGAACTATCATGGAGAATACGCAACCCGACCTCTTGAATCGCCTCAGCTAGCCTACGCCCTCTGGTGTCAGCATGCAGCGAGCCCCAATCAAAATGATGACTGTTATAGTCTCGTCCCAAAATCACAGGGGTTGGAAACTGCTTCAGCCATCGTTTCCATTCCGCAACAGTTTGACTACCCATTGCATGCACTATGACGACCGATACCCAACAACTGCCCATCCACACTTTCAATGCGACTGCATCCACACCATCTGGCTGGAATTGGATGGTGATGGGTAGATACGGGATTGCCCATTTAATAAATATTCCTACCTTACGGCCAGAATGGATAAAATCCGCTTTCCACGCTGTTACATCTAATCCCCAAAAGTCTACAACTTCTTGTACCCCAACAATATTGGCATGCTCTAGCAAACATTCTAGATCTCCTAATTTTCCCTGCAACCCTTGCATGTTCCATGTAATGACATTACACAGAGCGAATGAAGTGATTAGGTTAGATCCGGGTCCCCCCCTCCCAAACCAACCTCCTCTTTGCAACTCACTTGTGAAATACAGCTACTAGCAACACTCAACACAAAACCATCACTACAATCAATATCTTCACCACTGCCAACTAAGTCACCTTCCGCTGCTGCCGTACTTACATTTTGCACATTTCCAAACATACTGAGCAATTCACTGCCATTTTCTCTCACTTGATCCTCCTTTCGCCTGTTTGCCACAGCAGTTGCGCTTTCTTGTTCACATGCTTGAATTTCACTCATTTCCGATTCTTCAATTTCATCCACACGCAACACCGTTGCCACAATTTCGGCCGAAGACGACGGGGTCTTCTTCCGTTTCTGACTTCCCTTCTTCCGTTTTGCAGGAGGGGTAATCCACACACTTTCACCATCCTTGCCCTCGTTGCCAGTTTCGCCCTCTTTGCTGACTATTGGATCACTCAATACAACCGCTGAAGTCACTTCTTCACTCTCTTTAGCACTGCTAGGGCCAACGTCGCCAGTAACAGCCAAACAAGGGGCACTGGTGCCCAAGGCCCCCACCACCACACTTTTAAACAATGGTCCATACGAACGCTGGCCTGATACGTCGATTAGAGCAATAGTTTGTGACAATGAAAACAAAAAAAGTAGGGATACAAAAGGTAAACAAACACTGGCGCAGATGACTGCACGTTATATGATCATGAATGTCTACTGTCTGTTGCTGCAGCAAAATACCCACACGTTAGTTTTATTTTTGAACAAAGTTGACCAAATAAAAGATTCTGGGGTCTTTATTCTGTGTTGATGTCGAAATTTACGTCCTATCGTTGCCGACTATGTTACGTATATTAATTTATTGGCGATTTCAAGGAGGCATGCTTAGGGACCGGTCATTATGTATCGCTTTTTTTTTAGTGGGGGGGGGAGATATTTTACCCCCCTCCCCCTTTCTTCGGACACTAAGTTTACGCCCCTGCGAACGATCTCATTTATTCCTCCCGACCGTTATTTTTTTCCTTGCTGCCTAATTTGTGACTTCATGTTTTAGTATTATGCGGGAATCAAAAACGGCGTTACTGTACAGAAACAGCTTAAATAAAAGGCATAAAATTGGGTCTGTTTTAAGTGTACCATCAAAAAAAAAAGCTTCTCCCGACCGACCCAAGTTGTAATTTAATTGGTACTGCAGCTAAACGTTTTTCCCTTAGGCCTTATGTCTGCTACGAGAATTTACGTCTGAAACTCAATCCGCAATTTAATTTCTTCTCCGCTTTTGGTTTTGTCCATCACCGTGTCAGTATCCCGACACCCTGCCCCACCCCTTCTTTAATCCTAGTTTCTTGCGGTAAACATAGGAAAAACCTAATTGTCGATCCAATTCTCGTTTTGTCCTTTCCTCTTTCCTTTACCGATTCGGTAGCAAATCTACTTGGTGGAATAGATAAATGCGTTCATCAGTCGCCAATTTTCTCCTGATAAGCCCAGAACAAAGTTAACTGGGATTGAAGCTGCGTGCCTCGAATAAGGCAGCTACTATCTCACTTGGCTTTCGCTCAGAAGCGGCAAGTCACTTGAAGTGCACGAACAATCACTACGTCACAAACTATACGTGCGAACATCGCATGGCGTCACCGTTAAAAGTAGCCCGAGAAACTTTCTGGCGGGAGTGAGATACTCTTCGGACCGATTGGTAAAAAAGAAGCTTACTAGCGTACACGCGCCACATCTGTGATCGGGATCGTACCCTTAGACGATCAAATAAAAGGTAAATGAATTCATATAAAACTATTTCCGGTAATGTATCGAGGAAAACTTAAAATATACCGGAGGGAGTTATGTGCCTTTAATGTATGGGCAATAGGGAAATAAGCTACTCCATGTGATCTGAACATATATTGGGCTGAAGCAGGCCTTATACACCAAAATAAGTAACAAAACTACATAGGGATGCACTTTTCGTGACTATTAATACACCGATCAATATAATATGTGAAACTTACTACAGTAGTTCTACACATCATTTATGACAAATAACGTTCTTGAGAATATGTCGAAAATCCAATAGGAAGTGAATATACAACTCACTTCCGGTAAATAGTCTTTAATCACATAACTCCTAAACCGTTTAACCAACAGGTCACAAATTTTGCAGGCATATTCTAGAGACCATTTACGTCAGTTACATATTTAATGACATTTTGTAGTAGCTCTACCGGAAGTGATTGTAAATGTCAGTTCTGGTATTTATTCACTTAACTTTTGCACATACATTTCTTACATCTATGACAAATAATGTTCTATGCGAAAATGTCGAAAATCCAACGGGAATTGAATATACAGCTCACTTCAGGTAAATAGTCTCTATCACGTAATTCCTAAACCGTTTAACCGAGAGGTGTCACATTTTGCAGGAATATTCTAGAGACCATTTATGTCAAATAATATCTTATGATAATTTGTCCTAATTCTACCGGAAGTGGTAGTACTGTCAGTCCCGGTAGGATTTCTTCGTCCAGAAGCATATTTCCTAAACGGGTTAATCTTTTACATTGTTTTAAGCGGAGAAAAAGTGCGCAAGCACTTGCTGTTTTAGGATGTTTTTTATTCACACACGCACTCAGTCCGAGCACGGCAACAATTAAGTATAAGTACAAGAAACTTATTCAAAGGGTTTCAAAGGGTTTAACGAGCGTTAACCGCTCCTGGTCATCTTACCACTGTTAGTAACAATGGCTCCGAGGATACGGCTTGTGGTCCCTCGGATGCAACTATAATATTCCTCGGCCTTGTCTTCGAAGTTATTGTTGCATATCTCGTAGGTACAAATTCTGTATCCTCACCTTTGTTGCAAACAGTGATCAATTCAATTCAATAATCTAGCTGTTGCAGACATAGGGCCTTAGGGCTTCGGGCAGATGACCAGGAGTGGTTAACGCTCGTTAAACCCTTAAACCCTTTTTTATCAATTCAATTCAATAAACTATACTTACAGCATGTCCGGAATGAACCAGCAAATTAAGAGAGAGCCCTAGACTGATTATCGGAAGTGACATGTATATTCACATCCTGTAGTTGTTCTGCTTTCTCATCGTACATTATTTATCATAGATGCAAGAAGATGTAAGAACATAATGTAAGAAAATTGGAACCTGCCGACCAACCCGTTTAGAAGTTGTGCATTAAGTGAAGAATTATCGGAACTGATATTTACCATCACTTCCGGTAGAGCTACAACAAAATGTCATAAAAAATTAACTGACGTAAATGGTCTCTAGAATATGCCTGCAAAATTTGAGACGTGTCGGCTAAATGGTTTAGGAGTTATGTATGATAAAGACTATTTACCAGAAGTGAGCTGCATATTCACTTCCTGTTGGATTTTTGGACATTTCTTATAGAACGTTATTTGTCATAAATGATGTGTAGAACTAATGTAGCAAGTTTCAGCATATTATATTGATCTGATCGGTGTATTAATAGCCACGAAAAGTGCGCCCTGTATGTAGTTTTGTTACTATTTACTTATTTTGGGATCTACGGCTTGCTCCAGCCCAATGTATGTTCAGAGTGCATGGAGCAGTCCATTTTCTTATTGCCCATTCACCAAATAAGCCACACACAAAAATTCATGCATTTGTCCGCCAAGTCCTAATTCTATCGAATTTTGTCGCTTCTCACTATGTGGTTCGCCGATGGATTACCCATACCATGCATGTCTCGCTTCCCGAATAGCTTTTTCAATTTCTGTTTCCGTTTCACCTGAATTCATGAGAAAAACTATGTTGGGTTTTTGCAGGAGCGTGCAAATAGTTCCTTTTTGACTTCCAGCGGATGATGGATTACAGTCTAGCCAAGTTTCAACAACAAAACACATCCACCTCATAATGCATTTTAAACATTCCTGTATTTCGTATAATGATAGTTTAGTTGATAGACAGTGTGGTGCGTTTTTCTAGGATGGATCTGGTGCTAATTCGAATTTAACGTGGTCGAATTTATATTTTCCATAAAATTTGGTTACAATTTAATAGGAAGAGTCACATGATGCGGTCATATTGCCGGTTTACAACCAGTCGGTTAAACAACACCTTGTTCCTTGTCTTTTTTTATTTTTTTTATTTTCCATAATGAAAACTTGAAACGTCAAATCCAACCTTGACCGCCATTATCACGTGTGTATCAGCCATTATCCCCTTTAATTTAATACTCGTTTTGAACGACGTGACAACTTGTCAGTTTTATGTGCGACCGTCAGTCAGGGGAACAAGACGTGCAGACAAAGGCTTTTCGCCGGCAACATAATAGCCGTCATACATACATTTATTTAAGGCTTTTGTTCCTTGATAACTAGCTAGTGGACGGAATTAGTACGACTTGCCTTCAACGCGGAGTTGGAGTGTAGGATAGCTTTTGGACTGGGCAAACCGTACTGTCCGAGTTTGCTATTAGGTCGATAAGGTGGTTGTGATTCCTGGATACGACTGTATACGAAATGAGTGAGAACTTTACCATACCAATTTGCGTCTTGTTAAATCAGCTAGGTAAGGGTGAAGGCAGGTGTGTGAGCGTTTGTGTGTGTTATTACCATTTTTTTGCAGTTTTTAGAATTAGTCAATCAGTTAAGTAGTTTGGTTTTATTGTGCCAGCACTTCCTAAGATAGGCTCACACACATTTGAAGTCACAATTACCTTTTATCGAGTGCCCAAAGGGGTAATGGAGGAGGCGCCTATATTATAGCTTTATAAATTAGCAGTGTAAGAGCTACACAACTGTATAACAGTTAAAAATTATTATTAAGCTGTATAAAGTATTATACAGCTATAAATTACCTGTATGATTCTTCAGTTTTAATTTATACAACTAATTAATTTTGGATCGCCTTTACTTGTATTACCTGTACTTGCTGAAATAGAGCCTACTAAACGCACAAAATACTGTTTACACCTTTATTCGTTTAATTCGAACCGAAAGAACTACTTAGTTTCTATGTGTAACACCAGACAGTGAAAACTGAACTTGGGATTGATCAGTTAATTACGGCACGCTATCAAATAAACATAGAGAGTTAATATGTATTCCTGATGAACCGTGTAAAGTCGTGATATCAAACGCCAAGCTCTTTCGCCAAGCTAATCCCACCGACTAAGACTTCAAACGTTAAATGAAATAATTGAAAATAGCGCAGTAAGCAATTTTCATGTATTTCATTTAACCTTCGAACTCTTACTCGGTGGGATTGGCTTGGCGTTTGATATCACGACTTCACACGGCCGAAAAGCTTGGCGGGAATCCTTAACAAGTTTTGTTTTGGGGGTAGATATTTTAAACGTAACCTAGCCGAACTGCGTGCTGAGTGTAAAGAACCAATAACTCTTAAATAACAGGCGAAAACACATGAATGGAGGAGGAGGAGAAAAGGTTGTGTATTGCACAGTGATGATGAAGCCAATGTATCAATGGCCACTCTATCACCAGCCTGACTATGTATAACCTAGTTCGGAATTATTTGCAATGGGGCAAGGTCTCTTGTCCGAATCTGACTGCGGCCAATCCTGGCATTTTCAGGAAGGGCTCCGTTACCTCGTGCTCATGCCAAGTGTGGCATGTAAAATATCCTAGGAATTTCAGATTGGAATACCTAGCAAAATTGCCCCTCTCTCCTCCTGGCACCCTGGTTTTAGTTGGGAGCATGACAAACCTTCGAAGGCTATTTTTAAATTATCTGCATATCGTAATATCCATTGTGCAGAGCGACTTTATCTCGAACGAGTGCTTCTGATGTAACCCGTTGTGTTTGTTTGTTTACCGAGTGACTGAATTATTCTATTCCATAGGCAATTTACAGTAAACTCGATTATTGAAAATTATTGCCAAGACAGAATTGAAACCAACATTATTCAACCTAAAATTGCAAAGGAAACGTTTCTAGCTATTTTGCTGTAAAAAATATAATAAAAGCCACCAAGGTGCCAAGGTGCAATCCGTTGTTAAACAAGCGTCGATTAGACCGACGTAATAACGAAACACTAAATAGAACTAAACTGTAACATGCCAAATACTTGCAATTACATGAAACCAGGACACCTCAGTCAGGAACTTTAAATTACATCAAACTTAAAAAAATAATAATTAATTTTAATTCCGTAATAGTAATGATACACATCACGTGCATGCACGAAGCCCAACTGGTTTGTTTGTGCACTGAATATAAGAAAATTAAAAAAAAAGATTTTTTTATATTTACAATCAAGTAACAGAAGATATACTGTATACACAATCATATAACAGTAACTTATTTCCATAAAATTAAAATTATTCAGTATGTTAGATTCAGGAGTCACTTTTTAACAATTTTTTTAATGTTTCCTTTAGTTAATGTCTGTCTTATTTCGGATGGTAATTCATTTAGAATATATGGTATATTCAAAGCATCTTCTACCATACGAGTTTCTCCAGGTTTGAACCTGTAACCATGCTGTATTATTTCTTCCAACTCTTATAGTTCTTTTTTAATAATTGTTATCAAAAAGGTTTGTGATTATTGCATTTAATTTTAACAATTTGCTAAAGTTAAGTAGCCGAAATGTTTAAAGAATATTTTTTGTCAACATTTTAACTTCTGGGCCAAAGAGCGCTTCGTTGTTTTATTGAAAGTTTCTTTGTAATTTTTTCGATAGTTTTCCTTGATTGAACCAAATATAATCCAACCATATCGGATCTGATAATAGTCACGGGTCATAAATCATTTTTAAAATTTAAATTCTAAACGTTTTACTCTGTGTATAGCATCGTTATAAGTTTTCGAATTTATTTCTTTAGATTTGCGTTATGTGTATGGAATTTCCAGTTTTCATCAATCTCAATGCCTAAATAACGTAGCAAGGAACCTGAGAGATTTTAGGATAGCGATTACATTAAGAGTTGAACATGCAATTTCATTATGTGACCGAATATACAGGTCTGTATCATTCAGTACGTTAGGACAATAAAAATTGTTTTGTCATTATTAATGTTCTATTCATTGTTGTGTAGGTGTTTATTAAGAATAGTACTGAAATCAGGCTTTTCATTAAAAAAAGTAGTTTGTTCCTTGTTATTAACAAAATATTCAAGTAGGAAACCGTTATGTCAACAAGATTTGTGTATCTTGAAATTTAGAACAATTAAGGTTATCTTAGATTGAGTAAGTAGGTTTTAAAACTTGTATCGGGTTGGTACAAGTTTTTTTTTGTCTATCATGTTTGGTGCGTTCAAATAAGTACTATTATCTGGTCTCCTCTTTTTACGCGATTTGAGAAGAGGTACCTCTTGCAGGCTATTTTGATTTGTTCATTTGAATTTCCGTTTTCAGTTTTTTTCCCACTATACAAACGGCATTTATTTTATCCCATGTTTCGTATTATCCATTTTATTCTGTTCAAAGTAGGTTTTCTATATTACGGAGCCTAGCTAAAGTCCCTAGGGGGATGGCCGTAACATTTTTCCTAACTGGCAGTATTCTCCTTCCTCTCGACGAACCTGGTAGAACTGCCACCACTCATTCGCGAATGAGACCTAACCTTAAACGTGCTTAATTTATTCATGCAAAAGTCAGAATAAAAGAAGTCGATTTCAAACATATGCACATTTATTTATGGCAGATATCACAACAAGTTACAGGTTAGCTATTTAACGTTGAAGGTAAACAACTTTTGGTTGGGTGCACAACTTACGGCTGGAACCAGTTAAAAATAGTTTAACTCAATTTTCAGGCATTTTGCGATGAAACAAGTTAAGTTATGATTTTGAACAAAATCAAAAAAATATTATATTAATTCTTCTTCCCTTTACGATTTTGGGTCGGGAAGAAAATTAATAAATTATCAAGGTTTTTAGGAACCCGTGGACCTCACACTAGCTTGTCCTCATTCATTGCGTAGGCTAAGAAATGTTGGGCTTAAGGGCTAGGACTAGTTGTTATTAATCTTCTTGGGGTCTAAATCATTTTAGGATCCCTTCCCCCTAAGATCTTATTAGCTAAAGTATCTTTAGACTACATTTTAGTTTAAGTACTTTACAAAGCTAAAGCTTACCAAGTCATGGTACTACCGCGACTTCATCTTCAGCTTATCCGTTACTCGGCTAAGCGCGCGCCTGCTCTAGGAAAGGCATAGCGTCCCGCCGATCTGCAGTGGTTTTTGGGACGCAGATTACAAATGTCCGTTTCCTTAAATACAGAAATACAGGGCCTTCACGCGGACGAACAAGAGAACTGAAGGCTTCTCATTTGTTGAAAACCTAACTCAATTTCATAAACTGCATTTCAATTCGACGATTGCCTTGAGGCGTTTGCGCCCAAGGCGATTATTGGCTGGCTACATGATGCTGTCCTAAAACTTCCAGCGATCGGCAACTTGACTTCCGGGAAAAGGCGCCGTTCAAATGCCCGCGCTTTCTTCAAGACTGAGAAAAGAGCATCCAAGCACGCGAGCATCCCATTGGCCGAGCTCGTGCCCTGTGACTGGCCAAAAACGGCTCTCTTGGATCTGGTTCCGGTTTGACGATCGTGGGTTCAGCAATACTAATTTCAAACTGAAATGCGCTGACATTAATTTATTTTTATTTTAAAAATAATAATGCTATGCAATACTACGAGTTAATAGCTATAGGACTAAAGCTCGATAAATGAAAAATTCCAACTCTAAATGAGTTGACACGCAAATCTAAAATTCGCCATTGGCACTAGCTAACAGCTGTTACTAGCCTACGAGTGCGAGCGCTCTTGCCATAATGTTACGTGAACCGTGTCAAATAACGAAGCACTAAACTATAAGTTTAACCGAGATTAAAATACCAATTTATATTTTAAACTAACTAGAATTTTATTTAATGCCCAAACTAAAAGATTTCGAGATTGGTTCCAACCGCTTTAGTACAGTTTTCTGGCTCCAAGCTGAAATACATTTCTATGGTCACAAATGCAATTCGTAAAAACGGCCGACACAAGGTCGATCTTCTTTTCAAATGACAATATTTAACAATATTAACATTTTTCTCGATGGAAGGTTACATGTCAACAACAGAGGTTACATATTTTTATCCAAACGAATCCGACATTTACCTTAATAAACATTAAGTAAATTCGAAGGGTTTACAGAAAATCACGTCTCATGGCTTGTAAAAAACGGATGCAACTTTTACGAAAAAAAGTATCCACGTAACTTTTCTTGGCATGCATTTTAACAAGTGGGATCCAAGTTAAATTAGCACAAAATAAACAAATGGTATTTTTATTTATTTTAATAAACCAGCAGCCACAACGGACTACTGAACTGAGTAGCCTACTCATATTTCTGCCGATACGACACACAAGGAAGATCATAGTTCCTGGAGAAATAGTAACTAAACAGAAGAACATCTAAAAACAGGCTAATCTGTTACAGACCAGTAACGAACCTGAATTTAGGAAATAACCAAAGCCTTCCCACACCACGAGGGGGGGGGGGGGGGCTTTGCTTGAGTGATAAATTACGATCTTCCTTACACGCCCCAACTGAAGGAGCTGACTTCCTGTTGCCCGAGGCGGCAAGAATCAGTGCTAAACCAAATGCAAGTACAATCGAACATGTGCAAGTAAATGATGAGCAGCGCATAAATCAATAATGTAAACACTCAAGGACAAGACAGTGCGAGCGATCCCGTTTCACTTTATACAGGTAGGAGGAAGTGAAAAGGAGCAATCGCCATCAAAAAATTTCAGACCAGAATTTCATTGACAAACAACATTTAACAAGTTATATCGTTGCAAATTAAAAATGACACAGCCTCTCAATACTCTGTTAATATGACCCCGCCGGCATGAGAATGTCGCATTGTAATTTTAGTTTATCCATAAAAATTACCAAAAAACTCCAGTCGTCCCCTTCTAACCTAGTGTGCAATACATTTCAGAAAGAAGGATTCTATGGGCACGTACTAAAAAACTGTGGGCTCTATTCTTAACTTACAACACACTGGACAGGTTTTCAGGTCACCTGACAACTACTGATAACTTTTTTTATATATAGAAAGTCACAAGAAAACTCTTCAGATTTTTTTTTCAAGAAATACATGGAAAACTTGTCTTACTTTTTTGTGCAATAGAAAGTAAAGACAAAAAACTCGTACAGGATTTCATGTAAAATGTTTAACAGCTCAACTTGGAGTCTAAGAAAAAAATACACAACTGAGAGTTCCACTCGGTAGTACTCACAACAACTCATTTTTGTTTTGGTGACATTACTAAGCTACAGAAAAGTATCGGCTTGAGGCGTCTGCATTTAAGTGATCCCTCCCTGGTTTATGCCGCACTTTGTGTGTAGAAACCACATTAGACTTGCGTGAAGCGCTTAAAACATCAAGTGCCGATCCACTTAGAATAATGTCCACATCAGCATTTAGCGCTGGACTAATGCATGCCGTAGTTTTTAAAAGACCTTGCTTGGTTTTCAAAAACAAATTTACCTGTTGTAATTTAACAACTTGTTTGTTTAAAGCAGATTTGCATGATATTTTAGTCGGTAATTTAGGCCAGTTTTGGGCTAACTTACTACTAATTATGTTCACTTCACTCCCAGTGTCTTTTAAAATTGACACAGTTCTACAACCAAGTTTACATTTAAACATATTTGGTTTTAACGTTTTAACAACATTGTTAACAAAACAAGCATTCACCATTTTAGGTTCAGTAACCTTTTCAAGTAAAGGGCATGTATTTCTTAAATGTTCGAAACTAGAACACAGGAAACACTGCTTACGAGGTTTATTTAACAGTTTAGCCTCCTTATCACTATTTTCATTTGCTTCAGTTTCATAAGGCAAAATACCAGATTTCGAGTTTTGGCCAGTACCATTGCCAACAGTTTTAGGAGCGTTATCTCCTTTATTAGCTCCAACAGGAGCATGACGTATGTCCTTTTCCGCGGCAGACACTACCCTACGCGCAACATACTCATCGGCATAAATAGCTGCCTTTTCTACTGAGTCTATGTCTGGCTTATCCTGAAGCCAGTACTTAAGTTGGTTGGGACAATTTACTAAAAATTGCTCTAGCAAAATCAGATCTGAGATCTTACCAGCATCTGCACTCGCTTTGGCAAGATCGAACCATTGCATCATTTGCGTCCTAAGCCTAAACGCAAATTTACTATAACTTTGTTCAGTAGACTTCGAGAAACTACGGAACTTAACACGCGCAGCTTCTGGCGTGAGCTGAAATTGGTTTAAAAGTTCAGCTTTTAATTTGTCGTAATCGACTGCATCACTCTCGCTTAACCTAGCGCATACTTGAGTGAATACCGAGCCTATAAGAGGCTGTAGCTCTAGCGTGTACTCTTCGGGTGGAACTTTTGCTTGTTTAGCTGTTCGCTCAAACTGGACCAAGTATTCACTAATATCTTGGCCCTTTTCTTCCCCCCATACTGGCATTAATTGATGCAAGCTCCTATGGCGAGAATTTTGAGTATTAGGCTCTCTAGAAACAACTGGCTGTTTTTCCCTTAGCTCTAATTCTTTTTTCTTTAACTCATTTTCTTGTTGTTTTAATTGAAACTGAGTGTCAAGTTCCATCCGCCGAGTCTCTTGCTGGCTTTTGGCTATCTCAGCTTCATGAGAGAGTTTCTGCTGAGCCATTTTGGCTAATTCGGCTTCATGAGCGAGTTTTTGCTTAGCTAACTCGGCTTCATGACGCTGAATATCTACTAATTGGGCTAACCTAGCCTTTTCATTTTCAGCCTCGAGAAGTTTAAGATGCTGCAATCTCTAGCTTCATCCCTTTCCCTCTCTTTTTGTTGTTTGGCTTCCCTTAATGGCGTAAGCCAATCCTTTAAATCATCTACAGTAAAAATACCTTTGTCAATACCATTCTGGATTTTGGTTATAGTCATGGATTTTACACCACTCTTACCTTTTCCGGTGTCAACACAGAATTTTTGTAACTCTTTTACTGTATAGGGTTCACAAATGGTTTGTGCATCCATTTTTACCAACTGTTTTAATGCTGGGTTCACGACCCACTGCGAGAAAAAAAAAGCAACGCTTGCGGGAGCTTCAGTTGGAAAAGTATGTTTACTAAACTGTAAACATCAAGTTTAAACTTAAAATAAACTTGCAGTTATTCACTAATTAAAATAAATTTAATCTAGTTAGGCTAACACAGGCCTACAACAGTTATTTGCTATTTAAACTGAAATTCAAACTAGCTAGGCTAACACAGGCCTACAAACAGTTATTCACTATGTAAACTAAATTTAAACTAGCCAGGCTAACACAGGCCTACAAATTTCTTTTTTTCGTAAAAAAAAACCTTTTTTAAACGACCGGTAAAATTATTTAAACCGACTGGAAAATGTACCTTTTTCCACCAAAGTTTCCAGAAATAAATTTAAGTCACAATCCCCTGTCAAGGCAAATATCCCTATTTTAAAACTTTAACCCTGGTCTCGCAAGCGTTGTTTTTTCACACAATTTTAAACCATAAAATCACTAAACTTCAGCTGCTCAACCTTAAAGTATATAAAAACAATTTGCACCTGAACGACTGCACTTACAATTTACCCCTGCTTTGGCTTTTTGCTGTTGTTCTCTTGCTTCTCGCTTGAGTACGACTTGATTTCCAAACTTGAGGAATTAAATAAAGTTTTGAGTCCGTGGTGTCCCTGTTGACTCCTCACTGGAAACAAACAATTGTTTTCGTTTCAGCCAGCAAACCTCTGCAGAACTGACTGAAACAGTGGCTTTTCAATCCAGCCAGCAAACCTCTGCTGAACTGACTGGATTACTGGATTTTCATTCCAGCCAACAGACCTCTGTTAAGCTGACTGGAATCGTGGTAAAACTAGCGAGCACACAAAGTGACAAATAAATTGCTCACAAAGTGGCCGTAGCTGTGCTGACGAAGTCGGCTGCTCTCATGGCTGAATTCCGGCTGTGTCGGCCTACTGTAGTCGACGTCTAGGCCTGCTTGGGTCGTCTAAACATCGGACGGTGGTTTGAAGCTTCCCTCGGTTTGGTCGGCTTGGCACAAGAGCTCCTCGGGTCCTACGATCCTTGGCGCTGCTGAGCTCGGTTGCTGACCATGGCTTTTGGGGGCTTGCTTCTATCGGCAATCGATGGCTGTGGGTTTGAGCCTCACTGTCATCTACGACGATCACTGGTAACGCATGGCTGGAATCCCGGCAACTGGAATCCTGGCGTTGTCTCGACGAAGGAAGTGGGAAGAATTTGGGTTCTTTACCGAATCCCACTGGCTGCGACGCAGTTTATTACGGAGCCTAGCTAAAGTCCCTAGGGGGGGGGGGCGTAACATTTTTCCTAACTGGCAGTATTCTCCTTCCTCTCGACGATCCTGGTAGAACTGCCACCACTCATTCGCGAATGAGACCTAACATTAACTCTGTTATGATTTAAAACGTGCTTAATTTATTCATGCAAAAGTCAGAATAAAAGAAGTCGATTTCAAACATATGCACATTTATTTATGGCAGATATCACAACAAGTTACAGGTTAACTATTTAACGCTGAAGGTAAACAACTTTCGGTTGGGTGCACAAGTTACGGCTGGAACCAGTTAAAAATAGTTTAACTCAATTTTCAGGCATTTTGCGATGAAACAAGTTAAGTTATGATTTTAAACAAAATCAAAAAAATATTATATTAATTCTTCTTCCCTTTACGATTTTGGGTCGGGAAGAAAATTAATAAATTATCAAGGTTTTTAGGAACCCGTGGACCTCACACTAGCTTGTCCTCATTCATTGCGTAGGCTAAGAAATGTTGGGCTTAAGGGCTAGGACTAGTTGTTATTAATCTTCTTGGGGTCTAAATCATTTTAGGATCCCTTCCCCCTAAGATCTTATTAGCTAAAGTATCTTTAGACTACATTTTAGTTTAAGTACTTTACAAAGCTAAAGCTTACCAAGTCATGGTACTACCGCGACGTCTTTATCTTCAGCTTATCCGTTACTCGGCTAAGCGCGCGCCTACTCTAGGAAAGGCTTAGCGTCCCGCCGATCTGCAGTGGTTTTTGGGATGCAGATTACAAATGTCCGTTTCCTTAAATACAGAAATACAGGGCCTTCACGCGGACGAACAACAGAACTGAAGGCTTCTCATTTGTTGAAAACCTAACTCAATTTCATAAACTGCATTTCAATTCGACGATTGCCTTGAGGCGTTTGCGCCCAAGGCGATTATTGGCTGGCTACATGATGCTGTCCTAAAACTTCCAGCGATCGGCAACTTGACTTCCGGGAAAAGGCGCCGTTCAAATGCCCGCGCTTTCTTCAAGACTGAGAAAAGAGCATCCAAGCACGCGAGCATCCCATTGGCCGAGCTCGTGCCCTGTGATTGGCCAAAAACGGCTCTCTTGGATCTGGTTCCGGTTTGACGATCGTGGGTTCAGCAATACTAATTTCAAACTGAAATGCGCTGACATTAATTTATTTTTATTTTAAAAATAATAATGCTATGCAATACTACGAGTTAATAGCTATAGGACTAAAGCTCGATAAATGAAAAATTCCAACTCTAAATGAGTTGACACGCAAATCTAAAATTCGCCATTGGCACTAGCTAACAGCTGTTACTAGCCTACGAGTGCGAGCGCTCTTGCCATAATGTTACGTGAACCGTGTCAAATAACGAAGCACTAAACTATAAGTTTAACCGAGATTAAAATACCAATTTATATTTTAAACTAACTAGAATTTTATTTAATGCCCAAACTAAAAGATTTCGAGATTGGTTCCAACCGCTTTAGTACTTACAGTTTTCTGGCTCCAAGCTGAAATACATTTCTATGGTCACAAATGCAATTCGTAAAAACGGCCGACACAAGGTCGATCTTCTTTTCAAATGACAATATTTAACAATATTAACATTTTTCTCGATGGAAGGTTACATGTCAACAACAGAGGTTACATATTTTTATCCAAACGAATCCGACATTTACCTTAATAAACATTAAGTAAATTCGAAGGGTTTACAGAAAATCACGTCTCATGGCTTGTAAAAACCGGATGCAACTTTTACGAAAAAAAGGATCCACGTAACTTTTCTTGGCATGCATTTTAACAAGTGGGATCCAAGTTAAATTAGCACAAAATAAATAAATGGTATTTTTATTTATTTTAATAAACCAGCAGCCACAACGGGCTACTGAACTGAGTAGCCTACTCATATTTCTGCCGATACGACATACAAGGAAGATCGTAGTTCCTGGAGAAATAGTAGCTAAACAGAAGTACATCTAAAAACAGGCTAATCTGTTACAGACCAGTAACGAACTTGAATTTAGGAAATAACCAAAGCCTTCCCACACCACGAGGGGGGGGGGGGACTTTGCTTGAGTGATAAATTACGATCTTCCTTACATCTAGTAATTTTATTTGATTATTTGGATTTGTGTAATAACATGCCTTTTATAGGACTGTATTCTTCCAAATCATTTTTTATCCGGCACTTTTACTTTGGATATTTTTTCCAAAGTTTATTATTTGTATTAATAAGTTTTAATAGATTCTGATTCATCCATTCGTTCCTAAGCATTTTTTTTATGTATGCTTTTGTGATTGTGTTAATCTTGTAGAAGAATGTTACAACTGTTTCAATTCCATTTGTGTAGGCCCAAATATCACTGAGCTCGACCATTGTTTGTAGGGCAGCCCCCTGGCCCCCCCCCCGTATATGGTCGGTTTTACAGAGAATTGTTGTGATTTCCTGTTTGAACGTAAATACTGTGACGTATGAATTGAAAGCTCTGAAAGTTTTATTGGAATACCAGTAAACTTAGTGAAACAGACTAAATCACTAATTGTTTTTAATTTTTGATCGACACATGGAGTTTAATAGTTTGATGACCATAATAATTAAATTTAAAAAACGATGATTTTTTTGCTACGAATCGATTGTTGTTATAACTGTTGACTCTTGACATAGCTTTCATTAGATTTAGTTAGGTGCAGGATTATAGAGCCCTACATCCCGTTTGCATGAAAATATTGTGACTGAAAAAAAACATGACGTCATCAGTACTGTGTCTCTTTGTTAAAAAGAGAGTTCGAATCATGACTTAAGGGGATATACCTTCCAGCGCCATTTTTCTCGATCCTCCACATCTAGTACGGCCCCAAAGGGCTATTTACTTACCGTTAGTCTTTCCTTTGCTAAAAATCCGTGTTAAAATGTGGCGTCTAGGAGATTTTCTGTTGAATATTGGGAAACTTCATTTACGTTCTTCCAGAACGTATATAATGCTTTGCGCGCCTACAATGATCTTGAAGTTTTATCTGTGTGTGCGCAATACTAATTTCAATCGTTTGCTAATAATTACTATGGAATCAAAAATCGAAAAGACTAATGCAGTAAAAATTTAAATTAATTATTCCAATAGATTGCCAAAGCAAAATTATAAGACACTAGCCTAGAGAATTACAAATTGTGATGTTAAAATGCGAGAATCATTCCGAATTGTGACGACACAATCTTTAACTTAATTCTGTTTCGTGTACTATTCCCAAAGCCAACCGAGACAGCAGCTATACGTTCCTCGCTGCGAGGAATGCAGCTACCACCCCAGTCGACCTTGGCGCTGTGAATGCGCGGATGGCGATTTGCGCTTAGCTGTTATAAGGCAGGCGAAATGTTATAAGGCAGGCCGAATGTTATAAGGCAGGCCGGGTGTCCCTTTAATACAGACAATTCCGTTTGCCAGACACAAACAAACGAAAGAGTTAAGATTATCGAGATTCCCACTACGATTTCAATAGAATAAGGAGTGGGAATCTAGGTAATCTGGCGACACAAAAACAAACAAACAACCAAATATTACGATCTTAGTTATATAGATTTCCAGTTACAATTTTTTTAATGTATAGTGATGCCATTAAAAATTTATCTTTTTGTAGTTAACTTTTTCAGCTGTTTGTCTACGTCATTAAGGACGTATGATGTGCGTGCGTGTGTGTGTGTTTGTTTATTTGGATTTGTGTAATAACATGCCTTTTATAGAGACTGTATTTTCCAAATCATTTTTTATCCGGCACTTTTACTTTGGATATTTTTTCCAAAGTTTATTATTTGTATTAATAAGTTTTAATAGATTCTGATTCATCCATTCGTTCCTAAGCATTTTTCTTATGTATGCTTTTGTGATTATGTTAATCTTGTAGAAGAATGTTACAACTGGAACCAAAGCACCTACAAACATGGGAGTGGGACCAAACGAAAGATAATTAAATTGCACTTCGGATAGGCCTATTTTCATCACTGTAACTTGATATTATGACCCTCAAATACGCAAAAGAACCTGAAAAAGTAACGTCAAAGTTTTTTTTTACCTTCATGATGTTTGTTCATGACGTCGTAGTTTAATCAATAATCATGCAAACCTCCTCGAGCGAAGCGAAATGATCTGGAGAAGGATGCATGCAAAAAAACCTAATAGAATGACGTATTTTGCGACATACCACATATACATCTTAAAATTGGTTATGTATCAACTGACTTGATGCATGGAACCTATAGACATGTTTTTAAAAGGGTGTCAAACATACGTGTTTCTGAAGCACGGAGATGCGTGGATTGAGCGAGTAAAGTGAACGATTTCCACGTAAACTAACCCTTTTCAATGAGTGTTTTGCTATGCTCTCTCAATCTTTTATCTCTCACCTTAGTAGGGGATTACTTCTAGAGGAGAAGACGTACAAATGTCCTAAGATTGTTGACCAAATTTTTTTCGTGGAAGGCTTTAACTTTCGGGAACGTCCATCAACAATGGTGAGGCGGCAACACACCAACAAGGAACAAGTCAGTTAATAACTGGTTGTTCTCAGTAACAATCAGCAAAACACTCGCAACTTTGCTCAAGAATTGTTGTCTCCAACAGACACGCGCCGGTTCGATTAAGTATTTCTTTTCCTCCCTGCTGGATCCCGTCTCCCCTGAGGGAAGTTCAATGGCTCACTGGTGTCTAGAGGTTAGGTTTAAGTTACGTTAGGTTAGCGTAGATTTGAGCGAATGGATGTAAGACCTATAGGTTCAATAAACTAAAGACACATGCAAAACACAAGCGTTACACGTATGGTGTGACACAGATGAATAGTGACAAAATATGTAGACATCTTAACCTTTTTTAAAGAGGTGCTGCAATAAGGAATCCTCTCGAGCGAAGCGAGACGACGCTAACGGAGCGAGCGAAGCGAGCGATGTGGCTAGTTTAATTGTAAAGTTATGCTCATTCCAAATTTGAATAGCCGTGAAGTAGTAATAAGCAATGTTGATTTTTATAACGAAGGAATTATAAAAAAAATTGTAAGTTTTACTATAAATTAGATAAATACATGATTTTATCCCTGTTTTCTCTTGACCTCTTGTATGCAAGTTGATATGCCTAGTTAGACTAAGTGCGGCCATACAGTTCCCGAATCTCTCTATATCGTATTTTTCACTGGGATCTTGCTGCCTGTATAGAATATTAAAGTTAAAATCTCCAAAAGATTTTGATATTATTAATATACTCTTTTAATTTTTTATGAAGAGTTGCCTATTAGCTTTTGGTCTTTTATAAACAGTTAAAATCTCAAAACATTCTTATTAAATTCAATGATGCTTCATAGTTTCCTAGGGGAGGGGGGGGGGGAAGTGTCGTCCTCAGAAAGGTATCTCTTCTTTTTCAGAAGGTTTTCTATTGGAATTCTCTACTTTCGTCGTATCTACGTTTTTTTCCCTTCCATTCCAGCAATAGTCGAATCGGAAAGGCAGGAGCATTTTTTTTCATGAAGTTTTTTTTCCACTACCTGTTGATCAAATACGGAATTGCTTTTCAGTAATTATTATTCACACTCCCACAGCATGCCATAGTTTAGTTCGAGGAGACTAGCTGTTTTTTGGTTTCCCTATACTTACGATCATATTTGCCGCATGAAAATAGAGGATGGTTCATTAAAAGGCAATTACATCCATTTTGACATGCATGTTTGATTTTTGGATCACTTACACAATAACTAAACACAAGAATTGCGGTAAGAATACGTTACTTACGTCCGATATAACAATATAATTACTGCATCACCAAAACACGACACGGAGATCGCCGTTGTTTTGCTGGAACGCTCAGAAATCAATGCCGACAGATGTCACTATTCGATTTCGACTAGCAGCCGATTGAGATAGCTGTATTGACTGTGAGGAGCTCAAGCGTCTGACGGCCTTAGCTGGCCACTATACTGCCGG
>JAHWFP010089896.1:31103-66280 GCA_023313725.1 Lithobius niger
TGCCGCTAGACCAGTTACATCTAAACCTTCTAAACAATTTTGGTTAGAGTTGATGGATAGAATAGATCCCCACCTTTCAGAATGTCTTAAGCAGTTCCATTTCGGACTATTACAAAGCTCGCGAGAGTACTTTGAAAACGAAAATCACCATACGCTTTCGCATCTTCTCCTTCAAATGGGCGTAAGACGGTCCCTGCCTAAGCTAAACAATTTCGATGAGAATTTCAGAAAAGCCTAAGCATGTCCATTTCGGGTTATTAGAATGTTGGGAAGAGCACTTTGAAATCGAAGTTCACTATAACAACTAATTCAACAATGGAGCACTCGTGCAAATTAAGGGAGCTAACTTGAAATAAGTACTTTTCTTTGCTGTGAAAGTACTGTACCTTGCAATTTTAGCATTGCTGTCTCAGTGATGCTGTTGGTTGCTTGAGACTTGAATAGCCGCCTCAGTTTCCCTACCACGCATGCGCGTGCGTGGTCCTCCCTATATAAGTTGGCGGCTACGAGGGCTCGGCATCTCTTTGTCCGTCGTCGCCGCCGTCTCCGACCCAGTCCTCGTCTGGAAATCACCCCGCTTAGCTATCGTGGATGCCTATCCCTCTGGCTACCTCCAGCCCGGCTTTTTCGTCCGCTTCTTACTGCACTCCCTCCGGACGCTCCCGGCTTACCATCTTCTAGCAAGCCTCCAGCCCGCATCTCCTCTCTGGCTTTCGTCCGTCTTCGGCTCACCTCCCGGCTCGACGCTGCCATGGAGGTCCCGTCACCGTGGCTCCTGTCTCCACACGCCGTGCTTTTAGGCCCGTCTCCGGTTTGCCCATAGCCGGGACGTCGCCTTTTAGTCGGGGTGGCTGCTACCCAACCGGTTGATGCTCCCCGCTTCGCCGGAACAACCGTGGACACCGTGGTGACCTGGTTCGCCCATCGATGGCCCTTGCCTCTCGCTCCCTGCTGTCTTTCGTCCGCCACGCTGCAGGGCTGGCCCTCTGCTCACCTGACCGCTGATGCCTCGCTTCACTGGACCAACCGTGGAAGCCATTGTGAACTCTATCATCCATCGTCGGCCGCTGCCTCTGGCTCCTTTGCCGTCTTTCCTCTGCCATGCTGCGGCAGTAGCTTTTCGCACTCGACCTGTCTCCGGTCTGCCCATAGCCGGGACGTCACCGTCGAGTCGGAATTGTTACTAGCCTCTCCCCTCTCACCTTGAAAGACAGCTGAAGACCCCGTCTCACCGGACCTATTGGAAGTCGTTGTGAACTGGATCGTCCATCGACGGTCCCTGCCTCCGGCTCCCTCGCCGTCTTTCGTCCGCCACACTGCGGCTGCAGCTTCCCGCATGCTCCACTCGACCCGGCCTCCGGTCAGCCCATAGCCGGGACGTCGCCGTCGAGTCGAGATTGTCGCTCAAGCCTCTCGCCTCTCCCATCATAGCAAGTTCGATGCTCCCGCCGACAGCCTTACCTCCGGCTCACCGTCTTTCATCACCGATGCAGCTCCTACGGCACATCCCAATCTTCGGCCTGCCTCCGGTCTGCCCATAGCTGGGACGTTGCCGTAGTGTTGGGATTGTTGCTCTGACCTTCCGCCTCTCCCGTGAACCACTTTGAAATCCCACGGAATGTCCAAAGCCAGCCGGAAAGCCACCGTGTTTAGGACCTGACATCGACGGCCTTACCTCGGTCCCTCTGCCGTCTTTCGTCCGCTTCACTGTTGCCCGGAGGTAACCTTACACACGACTCTACGGCCACATGCAGCCTCCCCATATCCGGATTGCCTCCGTCGAGCCCGGCGTGTTGTTCGGGCTCCTCCTTACCTCATTTGTCTCTGCAGAGTTGGCCTGTCCATCATCGGGTCCTGGGCCCCTTCAGACCATGGTTATCACGCGACACATCGCAGATTCACTGCTCCCATCTCTGGCCCATCCCGGATTTTGCCTGCGGGCTTCTCGATGGAAATCAACTTACCCTACCCTTCCTACTCCAAGCGCTTATCGTGTACGCCTATTCAAGATGCTGCCGCCCTATATTATGCCGAAAGACGGCCGCGCCCACATCCCTCGCTCCCTTTCCCCCCGCATCTTTCACCCGGTCGGATGTTCTACGCCCCGTCCTGATGTTGCTTCTTGGACCCTAGCGTAGATCTGCCGTCCCTACGCTCTCCGCTCCCATTCGTCTGGTTCAGACGTCTTCCTTTCTATATCGTGGTGAAGACCTTCTGAGTCAATCTCCTCCCGAGCACCTCACCTTTCACTTGTGCCACTCGTGAATGATGACAGGCTGTCAAGCCTCTGCTCCTCGTTCCAAGCTCGCCTTTCACCCAGGTACTACCGTTCCGCCCACGGTGATGCTGTTCTCCACCCTCGCACGTCCGGCTCTTTCGTCCGCCTTGCTGTTACGCCGGACCCGACATCGGGATGAGGACAAGCCCATTCTGCCTTTGCCCGCGTCTTATCGGGTTGATCTCCTCAACAAGCCCGGATCTCGGTCCGTGAAACGGCCGAATGATGCACCCACAACCGCACATCGTACGGTCCCTTCTACCCGTGCCCTATGCAGGCGGGGCCCGTTGTCTTCCACAGCCACCCGGTTGCAGTACCGGCCGGCCTTTTCCTCGCATGGGCCCCTCTTCATCCACCGTCGCCTGAAGCCTGCCCCGATCTTGACCCGTCCAAGCCGTCGTGGGGCCGCACCCTGCCGCTGCCCTTTCCGATCGCCAACCGGCCGACTCTTCCCTGATGGCCGCGGTATGGAAGCCGGGCTCCGTTCTGCTTCCGGTACAATCTTGTATCTGGCACACACTGGACACTTACCTGTCTACACGACCGCCGTCCCTCACCAACGCCTCGGCGGGGACCGCCTCCTTCATAATCGGACGAAAGCTACGTAGCCTCGTTCCACTTTCTACCGCCAGGAGCACCACCTCTCATCCGCCTCTCGCTTCCGGTGTTTTCCCGCCTCCCACCTCCGGGAACTTCTTCCCCACCGCTGCTTAGCGTTCCGTGCGTCCACACCATCTACTTTTTCGTCCTGCTCTTCTTTCAACAATGGTAAGGGCAAAAAAACCGAAGACCCTTACTGATGAACCCATCATTTACTTCGGCCGCATGCCAACAATCGACAGTCCAGGCAAGTGCCACTGTCCCGCCCTTTTCAACCCCCACCAAATCGACCCTCATCAAGTTTGCCAATTTCACAGAAAGTGCAGCTACTTTGATCGCCCGTGCTCCATTTGCGTGACTATCCCTCTTAAAGATTGGCAAGTGATTGCCGATCGCCAGCTCCTGTCCACCACCAGGAAGAAACAGGAAAATATTCATAAGGAGATGCTAAAAAAATTCAAGTCGGACTCGTCCTCCGCTACACAATCCCCCGCTTCGACCGTAACGGCATTTCCAGCGACCCCGGGGAAAAACGACACTGCTTCTACCCCAATGTCGCAACAGTCTTGGGCTCACACTCCGATGTCTTCCGACACTCCGGCCAGCACCACGACCTTGCCATCACCCGGCCTTGACCCTGCTAACCCACCCACAACCGGCGGGGACTCTCCCATAATTTTTGATGACGCCCCTTCCTCTCCAGTCATGGAAATCATTCCGGACCTTGACATCCCCCCCCCCGGGGGCTTCCATTGTAATCCCTGCCACTCCCCTATCTCTGGGTCAACATTCTGACGTCATCAACGACTCTCCCTATCATAGATCCACGGCACCATCCATCGTATCCCTCTCTCCGGCCGAATCCCCCACATCGGAAAAGGCTTCAGAAAATAAGGTCTCACCTTTATACGGACTCGACCACGAAGAAGCAGTCGAAGTAGACCATGAAAGGGTGTTTCTCAACTTACGACACAAGCTTCGCCTCAACGTTCGCGCCCGAGAACAATTTAAACGTAACTCCAAAAAGGTTAAACCGTACCTCTACATCTTCAGGACATCATTTTCCACCAACATTCCCAAATTTCCTCCCTCACTGCTGAAAACAACTAGTTAAAATCCGAGAACGCTACCCAACTTAAAAAACTTACTGACAACGTCTTGGCAGATGCTCTCCGCAACAAACCTGCCTGTCTCGACTCCCCCCCCCGAACAATCCTCAACTTGGGCTCTTCACTCAATCGATGACTTACGCAAATGCACTCCATGCTACCTCCGTCCCACCATTTTCATGCACCCTGCACGTTTTTCCACTCCAATGGACCCTAGACTTTCATCCGACCTCCCATGTCGTCCAGTGGTGCACCACGACGAAGGTATCTCCAAACCGAAGCCTGACCCTTCTGCAATGAACGATCAACGCCAAACTCACATTTCCAAGGCGTGAGATGCGATCGCCACAGCCACTCTCTCTGATAACCTGCAGGCATACTCCGTGTGGCAATTTGACAGTGCCTCTAACTCTCTTCCTCTGCTCCCTAACATGGTCCCACTCTCTTCAGCTCCAACGACAGACATTCCATGCCACTACTCGCCACTACTGCTTAGGGTTGCGCTCCTATCCAACTCCTTAATCACGAATTTGGACTCTGCCGGCGTCAAACCAAACTTTCAAATCACTTTCACTCCAAAAAAAAAGAAGGGGCAAGGAATTTTTTCTTTCTATGATCTCTTCTTGACGCCGGCCAACTTAATCTCTTTCTTTTCCTGTATCTTAACGTAAAAAAAATAATAATAATAAAAACATAGATGATTCCAAATGAAAATCTCCCACAAAATTAAAAGCCCTTTTCTCCCCTCACCTTAACAAGTGCATCTATACTGAGTTTTCTGCGAACATCGTCAAGTCCTCCTTCTCATTCTGGAGAAAGCCCGCAAGTTGCCTGACACTGCATCATCATCCCACATCATCCCACATACATCATTCTTACTGGGAAGACCTCGCTGAACCCTTCCGTTCCACCTGATGTCGCCACCAAAAGGAAGAAGAGGAAGTCCTGGTCTCATTCACTGGAGCCCCTCACAGAAAGGACATAGATCACCTCCTTCTCTTTCTTAAAAAAAAAATATATATAACACGGAAGACAATTTTCTCACAAGGGACCCCCCCCCACCATTCCAGGAGCTCCCTTGACCTCAAACTTCGGGTGTTTCCACCTCAGTACCCCTGGGAACTCAGTCAAAAGGTGCCCGCCACCAAAATTGACGAGGTCTGTTTGGCAATGCTAAAATTGCCAGGTACAGTACTTTCACAGCAAAGAAAGAACATTTTGCCGGCCCCCAACCCAGGCCGGCTAAAAATGGTTTCTTTTGCTGTAGAAATTACTGTACCTTAGACCCTCCCTTCCTCCCCTCACAAGTCACCTTCTGACCATGACGTGAGACAAAGAGATGGCGAGCCCTCGTAGCCGCCAACTTATATAGGGAGGACCACGCACGCGCATACGTGGTAGGGAAACTGAGGCAGCTATTCAAGTCACCAACAGCATCACTGAGACAGCAATGCTAAAATTACCAGGTACAGTACTTTCTACAGCAAAAGAAACCATTTTTAGCCGGCCTGGGATGGGGGCCGGCAAAATGTTCTTTTTGGGGTTCAATTATTGCTTTTATCTAAATTATGTATATCAACTTCCTTGTACAAAATTGTGTGCTGAACGTTTTTTCTCCACATGCTTTGATTTGATGGTTGAGGAGTTTCAGCCAAAAAATCATTTACATGAGGGTAAGGGTAAATCACTCCCCCCCCCACTCCAAGGATTTTTTGACCACTTGCTATTATAGCTATTTTTCCCCCAGGTACCCGTTATGAGCATCCACACCAAATTTTATGCTTTTCACAGAAAGTAAACAATTCAACCCTCTATAGCCGCCCTGCTAACAGCAGCATGCATTCGTCATTTTTAGTTCATATCGTTTCAACACAACAAAGTCCAAGAACATGTCTCCTCGACTTAATATATTTATCTTGGTAAAATCTACTACTGCACAGAATTTCAAGCTATTTTCAATTTTGTCAGTTTATGAGGGAGTGGGAGGAAGGGCTAGCCGGGCTCCCAAAGACCGAAATAGCGATGTCTCCTAGACTTAATTTACTGAATTGGGTAAAATCTACTAGTGTACCAAATTTCAAGCTTTTATCACAAAAAATATGGAAATTGGCAATTTATATGGGGAAGGGGGGAGGGGATAGGGTTCCTCTAAGGTCAAAATCGGGATGTCTCCTCGACTTAATTTACTCAGCTTCGTAAAATCTACCAGTGTACCAAATATCAAGCTTTCATTAAAAAAAATATGGAATTTAGAAATTTATATAAGGGATTGGGGAGGGGCTAGGGTTCCCCAAGGCCGAAATCGTGATGTTTCCTCGACGTAATTTACTCAGCTTGGTAAACTCTACGAGTGTACCAAATTTCAAGCTTTTATCACACAAAAATACGAATTTTGGCAATTTTATATGGGGAGGCGGAGGAGGGGGCTTTGGCTTCCCCGTGACCGAAATCTCGATGTCTCCTCGACTTAATTTACTCAATTTGGTAGTCTACCAGTCTACCAAATTTCAAGCTTTTATCACAAAAAATACGGATTTTGTCATTTTTATGTGGGAGAGGGGGGGTTAGGGCTCTCCCAAGGCCGAAATCGAGATATCTCCTCGACTCAATTTACTCGACTCAATTTACTCCCTTTGGTACAAACTACCATTGTACCGAGTTTCATGCTTTTATCACAAAATGAAGGTTTAGGTCGATTTTAGCAACTTATTGCCTGCACTAAATACCGGTTTTGATTTTGGGTGGATGAGATATGCATGAAAATGTGTGGCAAAGTTTAGATTTTCGTGAAAGCAGTAAGCAACGTATACATTTGAAAAGTACCTTTCATTAGTCTTTAGCAGGTTACGAAAAGCGATTTAAAAAAAAAAAGCAAAAAAGCAATCAACTTTGCACTTTAATAACGCAGAAAAAAAAAACGCTTTAAGCGGTCATAAGAAATTCAAAAAAATACAATGACTAAGTTTAGGTTTCGTAAAACTAGCATTGAACTAAAGATGTCGGATACGTACAGAACACAGTTACTTCGAAACAAGAAAGTTATATCCCGTGAGACATTTCAAAGCTGTTGCTTTGTCATGCGATTAAACCGCTGCGCTCTGGCAAAAAAAAAACAAAAAAAAACTACAAAAGAAGTGACATCAGAAACAAAACCCACAGGAGTAAAAGAACTGGCCAAGTTTTATCCAATCAAAGTAGTGACACCAGAATAAATAAAGCTGCCACTAAGTTTTCTTCATGGTTACCAAGCCTAACCCATGCACTGACCGAAAAATGTTCCCCTTGGAAAGTAGTGATATCATCACCGCCAATGAACAACCGCCAACTACTTTGAACTTCACTCACTAAAAACGTTATCGTAAAATCGTCCATATGCAATAAATACCAATCGTTCGTTTTGTGCCTGGGAGGATAAAATATGGCCAGCAATTGAAACATGCAAGTAGAAATTGCCGAAATTGCCTTTTAATGAAACTACATTTCACATGAGCACTGCCTCGACCGCATCTTGCAATAACAAAAAAACAAACTATGCAGAACTGAATTGGATGTTCTGAAGTAAACAATCCATTATTTTACTAAAAGTTGCTTTTTAATATGTAATCCAAGCATGGCAACCGAAAAAGAAACAGGTATGAATGAATTCTATGATGAATTTGGTTTTAAACCAAAGTAATTGGTGGTACTCATAATAGTAAAAGCTGAAATGGAAAAAAACTGCAAAATATTTTCAGAAAAATTAAATATAAAATTAACATAATCAGAAGCATTAATTTAATTTATTGAATAAAAGTAAACTTAAATTCGGGGGGGGGGGGGGAAAGCAAGCACAAATTAAAAAATGGTGAAATGAATCAGGATGTGCTGAATGAATGAGCGAATGTGCGAATGTGCTGAATGGATGAGCTAGCATAGCCAGTGCTAGCAATGCTTATTGTGTGACTAATTTAGTTCTGAAACGCGGCCTTAGGTAGCCCAGTGGAAATGTTGCAAAACATATATCAACAATTGTTGCACCGCGTCCTCTGTCTGTTATTCTGAATAACGTTTCAACATACCATTACACGCCGTCATGTCCAGGCTAACATGATAAAACGTCCAGGCCACACGTCGCTAAACAGGCTTTCCTCTCCGTGGCATCTACATGGCATCCTATGTGACCTAGAAACACAAGAGCGAGCCAGTGTGAAATGTGAATCGTACGCAAAAAAACGTAATTGAAGTAACATAATTTGGCGGAGCATGGTCATACACAGGAGAGCCTACAGGCCACACCGTACCAAGGTTGTAAACGGTGCATCCAACACCACAGCTACAGCCAGTTGTGATTAAATTTCCGTAATGTTGCATTTGCTTTTTGGCACCACAAGCTGAATGCATGATATTGTATGCAACGACATTAACTAAATGACTTTTGTGTTTTTTTTTCAGCACGTTCAGGTGGCGAATCAGTTTTTCTTCTTTCCAACAAAGCAGAAAAACCGTTAGAAGCATTAGAGCCCGTCAGTAAATCTTACTCGTCGTCCTACAAGTTGTTTGCCCAAGAACAGGGCCCTTCCACCTACGAATCAAGGTACTCCCAGCCCCACACGTCCCAACGCCATCAGAACGGCGATGATTCAGATCGAAGGCCCTCGTCCATTTTAGGGGATCAAGGCAGTGAATTTGGCATTGATTATCATCGGTTTCCGTTTGGAACCCACGAACCGGAAAACATGGAAAAACAACAACAACAAAGTGATTTGCGGCACTTCTCCGAACAGGTACAGTAAGGTTTATTATAGTGTTATAGTACAATGTCTATTATTGGGAAAATCAAATTCTGGGAACAGCTACTCAGGTTTCCGACCTGGGAATTTCTGTCAATGCAAATCTCAATTTCTCAAACCGTATTTCTTCCATATTACAAAAGATAAATTCCCTCTGTATACTGATAAGCAGAACTGTAAAATCCAGAGACCCAGCTATCTTTTTTAAACCATTTTTTGACCATCTTAGGCCAACAATCGAGTATGCGGTGAATTTTTGGTGTCCTTTTTTAAAGAAGGATTTTGTAGCAATTGAAAGGGTGCAGGGACGCTTTACAAAGAGAGTCCATGGCCTGAATTACCTATCATATGAGCAAGACTTCGTTTCCTTACGACAAATTCCATATGGTGGCGATACCGTAGAGGTAGTATTATTACACTTAACGCAAAACTACGGAGGCCGTAACGTGCATGAAAAATTTCAACCACAGCAATACTTGGTAACTAGGGTGACCCTTACTAACTCAAAATTCCAACAACATTCCCATGAATGGGTCTTCCCTACTTTTTTTTTCCTCGTGCATATCCATGTGGAGTAGTCTTCTTGAATCAGTAGTTTCGACGCCTTCAGTAAACAGTTTTAAAAATAGTTTCGACACTCACATAGAAGCAACAAATCCAGATCTGGTGCACTTCTTTCATAACTGTGTTAGCACGCAAGCAATAGAGGTTGGCACAGGAAGAGGGAAAACTAAACTAGAAAACAAAACAAAATTTGGAAAAATAGAATTGGTTAATTGTATTGGATGATGGGGAAGGCAAGAAAGTAATGGGGAATTAATTTGTGTATAAAATGAATTGTCTAAAATGTGATTGGTATTTGAATATTGAATTTGTGTATACAATATAGTGAACTGTTCACATGTATTGATGATATTCAAGAGGGTTGTCTGTAGCCTACACCCCGAATTGTAAAATAGCGTATGGATATTTAGGTACCGAATTATGTATATTGGGGTGTGCTTTTATACAAGTTTTTTTTAAAATGCTAATTGGTTCATGGTTGTTTCTCACCGGAACCGAAATTATGTATATTTACCTATTAAAATGTCCATGATTTTTTTTGGGTCATAAATTGTCTAATTACTAGACGAGTTGACTAATAAATAAAGTTAAAGTACGTTCAGAGAAGGTCGAGAGTCTGCATTCTCGTTGTTTGTAAAGTATGAAACGTTGAACATATATGGTACAAAATATAAAATGGTAGCATAAAGAGGGCACTTGCTACTCCCCAGACCCGAAATTAACAGTAAAACTGAGTAATTGCAAAAACGTCGATTTTTTTTTGACTGACATCAGAAGGCCCCTTTTTTTCGCGTGAAGAAGGATAATGTTGGTATTACAATGCTCTCGGTAACCCAAATTCGTTCTCCGCCCTCCCAACTTGTGAAAATTATTTGCATTGAAGCTGATCAAAGAACTACGGTACGGAATTTGCTGCCATTAAGAAAATTTCTTAAATTAAGCTTCTTAAAAGTATATGAAAAATCAGTGACATTGTTAAAAATGCGTGAGCTTTTGGACCCATGTTTTTATTCCCCCTCCAAACAAAATTTCTGGATGCGTCACTGAGCCAACGCTTCCTGGATGTAATAGGCTTAACATTAGAAATTTGACGTTCGTCCAGTTAGCCGCCGATTCTGCCATCAGTTGCGCTGCGAACACCCCGAAAATGAATTGCTCTAACATGCGGATTGAACTGTCAAAGGTACTCGTGACACGCGATACACGGATTGATTGATTGATTGATGGTTTATTGGAGCTTTTAAGGCCTACAACCTATGCGCTCACTCTAAACTTAACCTAACCTAACCTATACCCGGAGTACCCATGTTCTAAACAAACAAAATACGCCTACCAACCAGATAAACAATACACCACTCGTTATGTCGGACCATAGGGAACTCCCCTATCCACCCCTATTGGAATCGCCGGATCGCTTACAAAACCCAACCGTCTTACGCAGACACCCAATCCCCAGTGCCAAATGGGGCGCAACACGTAACACTGCTAGCAAAGGGTCGCCTCCCCCATCAAACACAAAACGCCGTCGTAACGCCCACCCCAGAGGACATTCCAACAGAAAGTGCCGTACGGTTTCCTCCCCTCTACCACATAGACAGTGGGGTGTACGTGCCCAACCCATATGGAACATGTGCGCCCGCAATTGCACGTGACCCGTCCGCAGTCCAGACAGTAAACTAGCATCACACCTGGAGAGGACATCAAGAGATTTGGGACACGACGTCGTAGGGTGCAATCCATATAAAGTACGACCTACCCTACCAACTGACCACTCCTCTTGCCATTCATCCACAAAAATTTTCCCCACCACCGGCCGTAAATCCCTTGGGCCCAAGCTAAAACTCACCTTGGGTGCCCCACGCCGAACCCCACTTGGCCAAACTGTCAGCCAGTTCGTTACCAAAGTAGCCAGAGTAGCCCTGGATCTACCCGATAGAGACAACACACCCCATCTGAGAGAGAGTGAAAAGTTTCCACTCAATGTCAAACGCAATTGGGTGGGTGCATTGACGCGCCCTGAAACGACGACGCAAGAACCCAAGCCCTGCGCGGCAATCGGTGAGAACATGGAACTCTGGTAGCTGGACAGCTGTACCAATTTCCAGAGCCATCGAGATTGCCACAAGCTCCCCAATAAAAGCAGATGGGAGAGAGTCTAGCGTATAGGAGTACGCTAACCGATAACCAGGAATGCATACCCCAACCCCTCCTACTTGAAGAAAAGAAGCGTCATAATAGATCGTTTCGCTGCCCTCAGCAATAGCTCCCTCCTGCATCGCCCGAGCCGCCACAGAACACCACACCCATGGTGCCTTAGGGTGCAGTACACACGGTGGAGAAAATCCCAACAGCCCTGCATGCAACATCAGCGATACCAATAGCCCAGGAGCACGCAGGAGGTCCCGTGCACCTTCAGACAAAGACATATAATCAAAAATAATGTGACCCAAGGGGTCTCCCTCACCGCGCGCCATCGCTGGCAAACCCTAACCAGCAGTTCTTTAGCCCGCAAAGACATTGGTGCACCACCAGCCTCAACTTGCAACGCTGGGATAGGCGTCGAGGGTAGACAACCAGTAACCTCCCTGAGACACTGATTAAGAGACACCTGTATCTCCCGAACCGCTTTCTTAGAGATTGCCAAAACTGGAAGATGGTAATCAGCATTCGACCGCACGAATACCCTATAAAAGGAAGTAATCGTACCACGACAAGCGACTGTCTTGTTGTTGGCCAAGGATTTCAAGACATTGTCCCTCGCCGTAATATTCCCTTTAACAGCCGTCACATCCTGTGTCCACTGGGGTTGCGGGTCTAGCCAAAACCCCAAATATCGAACCTTCGCTTTAGCCCATACCCGCGTACCACCTACCAATAATGACCCCTCCAACTTGCTACCCCGAAGAAAAATCATTAACTCTGTCTTAGCACTGGACATAGTTGGAGGCCCCGGGCAGCCAAGGCTCGAGAACCGAAGGCAACCGCTGCCTGCAGAGCCGCCAAGACGGTGTGCAAGTCCTTGCCTGTAAGCCAGACAGCTACATCGTCAGCATTGGCGACCAAATTAACCACCGAGCTAAGTTCTAGTAACACATCATTAATCACCACAGCAAATAGTGCTGGGCTTAAGCAACTGCCCTGCAAAAGGCCCCTTTCTGTAGATCGCACATCCGACCAAGCACCCCCAACCCTAGTAGCAAACTCCCTCCTTCCAAGGAGAGCACTCATAGCCACCCTAAGTTTTCTACCAACACCAAGACGATCAAGGGAGTACCCTACCCACAATATGTCAACCATATCATAGGCTACCTTGATGTGAAAGAAATCCACAACGGCGAAACTATCGTTGACCCAGGCCTCTCTAATGCCCGATTCCAGGAACAACATCGCATTTTGTGCCCCTCGATTCCGTCGAAACCCAAATTGCGCATGGAAAAGGCCCCCCGAGTCTTCGATCTGCCAGACCACACGGTTTATCAACACCCTCTCGTACACTTTACGTGCACACGAGAGGAGTGCAATTGGTCGGTAGCTCGTGACTACAGTCTGGTTTTTAGCACAGGAGTTAAAACTGAAAAGAGCCAAGAACAAGGCACAGGGGCACCGTCAAAGCGACTCTTATAAAAAGCCAGATGTGAATCCTGGCCCCTAGAATCCAGCCCCATCAGATCACCGTAAGATATCCCATCGATTCCTGTCCTCCGCCACAAGTTCCTGCATCGCCAGTGGTGCATCAGACCCCTCAGCATCACTCAAAGGATACACCGTGGGTGGGTTAGAGACACAAGGAGCCCCATAAACATCTGCAAAATTTGCGTTGAAGGCCTCTGCCATTCGGTGACCAACTAGGACCTCCCCAGAACCCCCAAAACTCAAGCCAGAGTAGAACTAGCATCCTGAGTGTGCACCAGAGCCCAAGCACGAGAGATAGGAAGACCCTGTGACACCTGATCACAAAGTCTGGCCCCATACTGCATTTTCTCCCGTCGGAGGATGAACCTAGTCTCCCGAGCAATCCCAAGGTACTCGAACCATGTCTGATCAGACCGGAGGCGAATGAACCGCTGCCATGCATGGCATCTGTCTCTGATAGCCATTACGCATGCCGGCGTCCACCAAGGAACATCTCGCCTACCGTTCCCCTTATTCATCCTATGCTTCTTCCCCCTCCCTGAAATCCAATCCTGGATCCAAGTGGCAAAATCACCCGATTCTACTTTCGGTCTAACCAAATACCGGTTGTCAACCAGGATCCTAGAGTTAGCACCATCCCACGACAATGCTGCAGGAAAATGGTCGCTACCTCTAAGGTCCGTTGAACCCTCAAAGGAGAAGCGCGGCGCCAATTCACTTGTGCACATAAACATATCTAAAATGGACTCCTGAATACCCGTCCCATATTTACGCACAAATGTCGGTGTACCGTTCTGAATCACCGTAAGATCATGTCGCGAATTTCTCGAAGTTTAGGTTAGAAGCCTACAAAATACGTAGGATAAACTTGTTTAATTTTAGTTGGTTTACAAGTATGTTTAATGGTGAATTAGCGAAATATGATTAAATACGTATTTTTGTTGATGCTTGTTAAAAGAGGTTGTAAAATGCGTAATTTGGGGGAAAAAGTGCTACGTAGTTAGCAATTCAGTTAGTTCCATTAAAAAGGAAGTTAACAACAAGGAAGTTTTGAATAAATGCACGAATAAGCAAAAATAAATGGGTTTTACCTGGAACTTTTAGAAAGGCATCGTCTTCAGTCTAACGCGTATTCTATTTTGCTATACCTCGTTGCTATGGTAACTTAATGAGCGATCTTTATATTTAAGCTACGCGATATCTCGGACGGCCTTGTTAAGAGGGTTTGATATCTCAGGTGGACTTAACTGATGTGTAAGTGATGTACCAGTAGACCTTAAGTATGTAAATAGTTTAGTAAATTCAGTCCTTTTAGAGGGCATCATTGATGTTTTTCTGCATGCGCTCGTGAGTGCAAACCTGTTATATTGTTGAACTTGTAATGGTAAATTTATGAAGAAATAAACTTGACTTCGCCGACTGGGATTGACCCAGCAACACCTTCTCACTTCCTTCCGTCATGGGGTTCTATGGGAACTTAGGACTACTTGAGGACTAATTTCTTTGCCTTGTAGTTTTTCTGGTGAGTTTGGACTTAGTCCAAGTTGTAAGTTGCAGGATGCTCCATTAACTATTAAGTGTGTCATGTGAAGTCTAATCTGTTGAGTTGCCTTGTTTCTTTACAGTATTCATTTATTTCATGATTCTTCAAACATGGTAAAGTATGGTTAGGTTCCCAGCAAACCTAATTCCGCCCTACTTTCAAGTAGATTTAAGGACCGAGGATAACGTAGCCTTGCCGTATTAGTTAGCAAGTTAACAGCTACACCTCGTAGGGCAACCTATGTAGAAAGCTGCCTAGTTTTTAAGCCCAACCCAAACCCCAACCTAACTCACTCTTGGTCAGTCTAACTTCTCTCCCTGGCTAGCTGTTTCCGGTCAGATCAAGTTGCTCCAATGAGTCAGCAATGACATTACCCCACGCATCACAGTACCTGCTGCCCCAGAGTGAGTGGTGGGCATTAAAATCCCCACCCAACACCAAAGGCCTCGGGAGGGAGGCACCCCATGCCACCCACTCCTGCTGGGACACACGTCGGGTAACATGCACCACACCCACCGTTAGCTACCCCACTCCCCACCACACCCTAAACACGCATGCATCCACTCCCCTGAGGTTGGCGCTAATGACCGAGCTGTCGACGCGCCATTAAGCCTCAATCCCCCTCCCTGTAGAGGGGAGAGGGGGAACAGAAAATGGCACCCAGTCCCGAACGAACACCCTAACCCCCGAATTAGCCGGCCCAGCAATTCCAATAAACCCTTTGATTACTGGGATTACACCTATTGGGAGCCTCGTCTCCAGTAAACCCATAATTTCAACTTTCACACCTAAACATACTATTTCCTCCTCCTTGTTCCCTATACCCCATACATTCCACGTACATAAGGTGAACGGCAAAGAATGCTTAGGTTAGGTTAAGTTATTCGCTGGGGCGACGGTTCCACACATAGTAATTCCCCGTCTCCATATAAATTAAATCACTGAACACATTTTCAATAGTGCTAGTTCCGTCAGTGCTGCTTTTTTTCACAGAACTAGTGCCACTGGACACCACCACTGTGTGTTCTATATCGGCCATAAATTCCTCCTCACTCCACACCAGCCTCTTTTCACATGTTGGGCACTCTACGTCACAGCCTACACTAACCGGACTACTGGAACAATTGCTTCATTCATTGGCACATCATCGTTCCACACCAAATTACTATCAACAGCTGGATGGGATTCCTCATACACTACACTTGCTGAAGCACTTTCTATTTCTGCACCAATATGCTGCATTTCACCCGCACACACATCGCGCACAACCACTTAACCTGCTACTTCACCTGCTGCCGTGCTCTTCTCAGGACCCTCAATGACTGGGCCCACTTCAGCAGGGGACCCTCCTGCTGCAACCTCCATGTCCAACATCATTTCACCAACCACCTCTCCAGCACGTATCTCACCGCAATCCACCACATCCAGGGTGAGAAACGGTTCTCAGTAACTGCCCACACTTTAGGTAATGGCGGGGAGCTTGCTAGCGCCGATCTCAAAGCAGATGCCTTCCGTCTCCTTGACCTACGCTGCGTAACCCACTCACCCTCTTCTTTGTCCGTTGGTGCACCCCGCGAAGGGCCAGCAGCCCCAGACATCTCAGCTCTCACTGGCACGTCAGTATTTACAGTTAAATGAGCGCACAGACCATCTCGCGGCAAGCTCATTTTACATACTTGGCAATATTTATTGGGGCACGCCCTCCGAAAGTGACCTCGAATTCCATAATTTAAACATCTGGGCGGCCTGTCCTCCACAGCAAGCAGAGCAACAATACCAAGCACTCCAATAACATCAGGGATGTCGTCTACCATCCCGAGTCCTTTAAACGCAAAATACCACATCGAACCCTAGTGCGACAATGACGCAGACCTTCCATCATATGGAGTTCGTGGTGCAACTCTACTAGTTCCCCGTAGTTGGCCAGTGCATGCCTAATGTCGACGTCTTGAACATCTAATGGCAGCCAGTGTATCCTGAATCGCAGTGATCTGTTATGAAGGTGCAGAGAAACCCCCAACTTGCAAACGTCCTTTCTTCTTCATCAGTTGTTTGGCTTCACAATCGCTGAACTGAACCTGAAAAGCATTACCAGCTCTTAACCAACCCATGCCAACTATGCGTCGAAGATCTACTACTGGCGCTAATGCGTCCCTCAGGTTCTGTAACACATACGGTATGCCTGCTTGTTCCGCTATGATAATCAATGTCCGTTCCATGGATAACTTTGCAAGGCATCCCCTGTAGAGCCTCTTTATCCATGCCAAGTCCATGTCGCCACCTTCAAAAACGGAATAATCCTCTTCCTCTATCTGAGCTTCCCCTTTTTTTTATGGGAAGCCACCGCTTCCACGTACAAGGTCTTCCTAGCCCCTGACTTCTCTGTTGATGGTCGCTTGTGATACACACCGTCTGCAATATAAACATGTTGACCAACATCGTGCACTCTTCCACCCCTGTCATCAACTGCGTTACAACTGTATTTGCTGCTGTCATTATTGCCATTGTTGTGTACTTGAATCACTGGGCCTACCTCCTCTTCATCCACAATTCTACTTGAAACACCATACAAGTTGAATTCCTCCTGCTCGTCCAAACCCATTTCTTCCGCCAATCTCCAAACCTCCTGATACTTATCGGCATTCACTAGACCCTTTGAGATGTCATCCCGAGTTACCACTCCCCTTCTCTTAAGCGACAGAACACACTGCATTCTCACCAAACACTCAGTGATCAGTGTGCTCAGTGTTCTCTTAAAACACTGCATTGACACCAAATTATTAAAGTTTAACAACAATGGTTTCATGCTACGTACCTCTTTGTCCACTCGACGACAAAACAAAGCCTCCGGAGATTTAATTTCATGAATTTCAAACAGAAGAAGACCCAAGGTACGTACGTGTTGTACTGTATAATACGCTACGGTGTTTTCTGTTCTCATTAAAATATGTTAAATTATCCTTTGAGGTAGCAGTAAATCTTCCGAAGACTTCAAGAATAGTCACCATTACCGTAAATAATGTTCATTTAGCGTTGCAACACCGGTAGATCTAATAATGAAAGGATTACCACGTTTTTGTGCGTCCCGCTAACACTAATCAATGCTACGATTGGGGTAGTACGTTCTTCGTGTTTTCACTTCAGCGCAACACTTGGACAACGCGTCTAGCATGCTACTTGAAACCGAGTGTTAAGTCTTATCTACCCAAAACCAAAACTGGTAGAAAAACCCGCCAAGTTTCCAAAAACGGTCGGCGTTTGAAGGTAGTGATATCATTCCACCAAGGAAAGGCCGCCAAGGTTAATCCTATTAGCCAAGTTAATCGCACATACTAATAGTTCGAAAGTTCGATAGCAATCTTCAAGTTTTCATTTAACGTCCAAAGTATTATTAGATGCGATTAAGTTGGCTAATAGGGTTAACCTTCGCGGCCTTTCCTTGGTGGAATGATATCACTACCTTCAAAGGCCGACCGTTTTTGGAAACTTGGCGGGTTTTTCTACCAGTTTTGGTTTTGGGTGGATATCACAACTTTCATAGGACTGTGAACGTACATAAGATTACACTGTCTGTTTAGGATGCTTCAATCTCATTTTTGCACACACTGACTAACAATCGCTGATTTCATTCGCTTCGCTCACTCAATCAGCGCATCCCCTTCACTTGTTTTGTTTATCCCTGCAACTTCCCCTTAATTTTTCAAGATTTCGTTCACATTTAGTCATGCAGAAACCCCCGAAGGTCTCTGTTACTAACACAGCAGAACGCGAAGCATTTTGTTTTTTGGGTTATTAACAAGAAAAACCCTTAGCTCGTGTATGGTCGTATTGTTGCGTAACCATTATCTAACGTGCATCCCTTTATTCTTACGCAATCCACGGCAACGTTAATGTTTCTTTATTTTGTCCTTCGTTACAGTTCAGTTTTTAGTTCGTCCATTCTTTTACAATAAATCTAAGGACCAGTCTTGATTGTTCAAGCCATTGTTGCTTAAAATCTTTGGTTGCAACTTAGAAAAGAAACGAAATTTAAATTCCCCGGTGGCAAATTTGAAAACCCTCCAACGCATTTGTCCTGACCCCTACAACCCCCAAACCAACAAAAGGACCATCCTCAGATCACCATGCATCCGTGTGCAAAAATTCAGGTACGTAGGTCTTCGCAATTTTGCGCTAGCCATGAGCAAAAAGTCTATGGGATTTAACATGGGAAAAATCGTATTAGCTAGCTAGCTAGCTAGACAGTAACATAAAAACAACGTTATTGACGCATCTGTTTCTCTATAATTGGTGGACACTCATCCTTTAAATTTTAGTTTTTCTTAATCTCTGACCCTTCCCCTTACATTTTCCACAATTTGAAACATTTCTGTCGCATTGGAATTTATCCTCAACATGCCAAAATATGCTTTCAGTTGCTTACAGTTAACAGACACACGTCTGCTAGTGAGCCGCCTTTTTATCATTAACAATCAATTTTTAACAATCGGATGTCTACAATGGGATGATCTACTGTTACTTGGCAGCTACACACTAGCGTGTGTCTAGATACATAGAGGAAGTCTTAACTGAGCACAGCACGTATGTAACGTGCTGCACAACTTCCAAACCATTAACCTGTGAGGTTATCCCTCTTTTTTTCCTAGCACGTCATTAGGGCGTGGTTCGGCATATCTTGCAGGTTAGACCTCGGTCACCCATGTTAAAGTCGAAATTTCGATGCTTAATTTCTCTGACATCTTTCAACATTTTACAATCAGATTTGGTGTATCAAGCTTTGTGGCACTGGGCCAACAACGAAATTTTATTACTATCCTATTTGTCACATTGAAGATCTGGACTTAGGCTGGAATCGTGAGTTTTATTTTTGGTTTAGTGCCGGACTTTTTTTTTAGACACGTTTATACACTGGTGTCTACAGACTAAGCCGTTTGTCCTAGAAAGCTGTTTCTTAGCTCATTTGAAAGAAACACGTCCGCAGATGCGGTAATTATAGAAATAGAAATAGAAATTGGTTGTGCCATTCTGCAGTTATGGGGTCCTATACTCGTCATGGACGGCTCTCATTCTCACAAAATTGAAATTATCTCCGTTTGATTGGCCCTGCCGCACGTTTAAAACAATTCTTAAAGACTAGTTGTTCCCGGGTGTTAGTTCCTGGTCTAGCCGAGTCCCGCACGCGTGGACCAAATACTTTAGTGGGGATCATGAAATAAAAGCCGAATGAAATGCGAACACTTCCCCTTCGAGCCCCCATCCCGCTCCCCCATCCCGCTCCCCCATCCCCCATCCCGCTTAAGGAAGAAAATAACTTGTTAGTGGAGGGCAACACAGTATGGCTAAATTACCTGTTTCTCCGTTTTGATACCAAGCGCGAAAAGCCCGCCATAACGATCGTGCATGCAGTTATTGCTACTCAACCACTTTGAAACTTTTCAACTCGGCTCTAGCCGAGCAATATTATGTTTGTTTCTAATTGTTGCAGCGTATATCCGTTCTCATTGTCGGCCGCTCGCCCTTTTTCTTTACTTTACTTTATTGAATTACTTGAGCCTAAAGACCGCTCACTTCTACAACTTAACCTAACCTTTTTCTTTGCTTCCGTGCCAAGAATGAACCCGCTCGCCCTCTTGCTGATTGTTCCAGGGTACAGCTGATTGTTCACGACTCTAATATCCAGCATTATTGAAGCTTCGTTTGTTGAATCGATCCCTCAAGTCTGTCTCAAGTGCGTAGATTAATGTGTAGTGCGGTCTAATCTTGTATTCATGGATTGCTCTTGTTGGTATGTTTGTTCTTAGTTTAATGTATTAGAGCAGGGCGCTTGGCTACGGGCTATTGCTCTCAATAATAAAATTCAATTCAATTCAATTCAAGTCTGCCCAAATAGTCAAATATATTAGAAAACAATAACGAGCTCGTTTGATGTTTAAGGTACGGTTTAACTGATCCGAAGTCAAAACAGCAAAGGAACACAAATAAAGTTTCCTGTAAGGTTTCACACACCGCAGTATTCCTGTACTGTTTAGTCCACGTGAAACCTTACTGCTGTATTCGCATGGTTTTACAGTTTGTTACTTTATAACACGATATGTCGGATTGGTTCATTCTACTTCGCTAAAGGACATCGCTGAAAAAATCGTAAAAATTGTACTTTTAGTGTGCTTAGTACAGACCTACACATTAACTAATTCAGGGTTTCTGCAACTCCTTGAAACTCTGGAAATATCGTTGAAAATAAAAATGAAATAGCCTACCAGACCTGAAGTCTTGAATATGCAATCTTAAAAACTTGTGTATGTATCAATAGGATGAACGGAAAGGAGACGACCGGACTACAATGATGATAAAAAATTTAGCCCCGAAATTGGGCGAGTGTGTAGCGTATATAATACACTATATTATTCTTAAAACAATTTTGAAAGTTCTGGTAACATTTTGATTTTATTTACGTGTCTAATGGTTGAATACAGCAGTAAGGTTTCACGTGGACTAAACAGTACAGGAACACTGCGGTATGTGAAACCTTACAAGAAAGTTTATTTGTGTTCCTTTGCTGTTTTGACTTCGGATCAGTTAAACCTTACCTTAAACATCAAACGAGCTCGTTTTTGTTTTCTAATTCGTGACACTTTGACATACCAAGCTGGTTGTCTGCACTCATTGCAAAAGGCACTGAATTTCGCTCGCTTATTCAGTGCAAGTCTTTCTTTTGGAAGTTGGTTTGTTCGCAGCTATCTATCAAGCGGCTTTGTCCGTATTTGTACATAGGACGGCAAGCCAAATGGGTAACGGACACTGTAGCTTTAACGCGAGAGAATGACGTGAAATCATTATATGAATCGTTTTGTAATAAGGATAATGCTTCCGCTTCACGTGCGAGTAAATTGTTGGCTCATCAGCATTGTTATCATTTGCTTACGTTTCCGTCTGGCGTTTGCTGATTGGCATTGTTGTATAGAAACAACGTTTAAAACAATGTACAACAATAAAACTGATCATTCAGGGCTCCGTAACTCCGGAACGGAGCCACCAATTGAAATGTCTGTTTCCATAAAGGGCATATCTCCGGAAGTAGATCTTTCAAATGTGCTAAGAATCAGCTTTCTACGACAAATGGTTTAGTCTGTAAAGACCATTGTATAAACGTGTCCAAAGTCCCTTGCCATGACTACCACCACCACCACCGTATAAGACAAAAATGAAACTCACGATTCCAGCTGAAGTCCAGATCTCCAATCTGGCAAATCGGAAATTAATAAAAGTTGGTACACGCGTTGGCCACGTCCCACAAGGCTTGCATACCAAATTTCAGTAGAAAATGTTGAACGGCGGCGGAGAAATTAAGCCTCCAAATTTCGGCTTTAACATGGGAGACCGAGGTCAAACCTTACAGTAAAGGCTACCGCCTTTACTAATATATAGATGGATTGCCCTAGTTTTATTAATTTGTGTAGTCCACCCATTTACGTAAATTTATTATTTCTGAGATTTCAGTTTCTGCGTGTTTTTGACCGGTATGACCGATCAAGAAGGATTTCCTTTACGAAATTTAAACACTTCAGTAGTAATTCACGCATGTACAGGCTGTCCTAAATGTTGATAAACGCATTTAAAAATTTACTGATTAAATTTACTGTTAAATCTTTAGAAATTTCATTCTTTCCTTTGGTTAAATCCGTTGGTTAGGTCATTTTCCCTAACCAACGTAACCAAAGGAAAGAATAACATTTCTAAAGATTAATTTTTTAACAGTCACCAGATGGTGGGAGCCATGAGTTAACAGTGTTAGTATAGCATATGAGTCAGCGTCCGATCAGTATTTAAGGCCGTATGCTCTAAAGCAACAATATGTGATGAAATCAGTGTTCAAATCAGAAATATTCCTACAGGACGATTAACAGGAGAGTTCAAGAAAAATTGACTATCTTGTAAATCTTTTACACTATGGGTTAAACTGTTCTTTAATGTTTTGGGCTCTGGTGTGCAGAAAAAAATGTAGGCAACGATAAAGTCCCGGTTAGAACAACAAAAAGTAGTCTTTAAAAAAAAATTAAGTGCCAATATTTCCGTTGGCTAAGTCGTTTTATAATCAGTAAATTTTCAAAATCGTTTCTTGACTTTTGGGAACCCTGGTACGTGCATGAATTACTGAAATGTTTGAGTTTCGTAAAAAGCAAATTTTTTTGCAAGTATTTACGTGTTTACGGTGTTTTGGGACACTTGTCTAGGCCTAGAGACGTAGCTGGCTGTTGAAAGACTGGCACAAGTTAGTATACGACATAAATGGCAGTGTCGAGTGTCAAGACAACTCCGTTACTATCAAATCAAACTGTCCGTTGTTAGGACCAAGCCGTCGTATCTGCATGTGAGATTATTGGTGTGGTCAGTGAGGCCTGGTAGTCCGACACCAAATGCCCTTGCGTGGGATGATGAATGACGCGTGACTGGCAGGGGTAACTAGAGCACAGCTTGACCCGCACACTACCCTACAATTATGTAGCGACAAAACGCCAATGCCGATGTTGTCGGCTGGGTGTCAGGACGAAAGACTGCAAAACAAACACACAGTTGCAAAATGTGACCATGTTTGCATCTTTTGGATCCACGTGAAATGTTGTTTCATTAAAGGGCAATTTCGGCAATTTCCATTTGCATGTATCAATTGCTGGCCATATTTTATCCTCCCAGGCACAAAACGAACGATTGGTATTCGTTGCATATAGACTATTTTACGATAACGTTTTTAGTGACCGAAGTTGAAAGTAGTGTAACGAACTTGTCATGCTGCGCTCATGTCTCTTTCTTTCTTTATTCACTATCACTTTTGACTCCATTATCACTTGAATTTTAAGTTCTAAATTCAATACTACATTGGTTAAATATTCCAATTTTTTTATTTTCAAATATGTGAAAAAGCATAAAAAGTACGAATTTTTTTGTGCGATTTTGACTGATTTCTTTTCGGAAAAAAACATAGTATATGTGCAACAATTAAGGTAAAAGACGTGAACCCAACGAGGACACCAAAAGAACACACATACTTAATGGTCAGAAATTAAGTATCACCCACCAATTTCAATTGTTAGACTTATTATTCAACTACAAATATACTTAGTATATTTTATGGTAATAATCCCAATAACAAATGAGGCGTTAGTAGGGATTTTTTTTCCATATTATCAAATACACGATGATACTTGTAGAATGCACTCTACATGTTATCCTAACTCAAAGCAAACACGGTTTTAATCTGACCAAATCAGTGTAATAACCTAACCCTACAGTTGGAATGGCCGCCTGCTTCTTTCTCAGTGACAAATGCTGATGCCTAACACCACACTGAGGCCATTCTCCGGTTCTACTTTCGTCATAAGTTCCTGATTCTCAATTACAAGAGGGTTTATTTGCTTAGTTGTTGTTGCAAAATGCTACATAATAGCAACAAGTATTCACTCATTACGTGACTGCTTTAGACTATCCTGATTACTTTCAGGTATACCATGTGTTTATTCACATTACCAGTACAACCAATTCAATTATACAAACATACACCGCCGTGCAAACCCTTGTTTGTTTGTGAAGACAGCGTAGAAAACCCCAACGAATGGCTCTTCATGACGAGTCGATCACAAGATAACAAAGCAACGAAGAAAAACGACAATGCCATCTTAATAATATGGCTAATAACGAGCAACTAATAGTAATAAACTTATAGCTATGTATTAGTCAAGAATTATAACACCAAAGTAGGTGCGGTAGGGCTTTGTCGGGCAGATGATCGGAAACGCTCTCTAAAACTCTTTGATCCTTTGGTATGCAATTAAAAACCGAGCTAAAATGTACAAAATAACAACCGGAAAAATTTAAGTATACCCACAATTTTCATCCATCTGGGAAAAAAATAACAAGCAACGAAAGTAACTGAAACGCTATGATGGAGAGTACAATTATCCGCAGGTGAGAAAAAGAAATGGATGAGTCAGTTAGGGATTCTATGTGGGTTTATGATTTGCAATACGAGGTCGTACGACGAGACCGTGGCTCCCTTGCTGGCGACATTGCCGTCTTGTATAAAACACATATAACAACATATATAAATGTGATTAACATGTCAAATGATGTTGAAGCTCTCGGCCTCAATTTGAGTATGGAACCTGCTCGGCTACATCCTCAACAATACTGATCAAGTGGGCATTTCCAAATGATAAATTTTACTAAATTAAATGTGTCTACTAAAATACCTAATATCGTGGCGAGGAATTTTAACATGTCTAAAATTGACTGGATTGACTCTATGTGTAGTGTTGCGTCACAAAAATTATTTCTTAATTGTGTCGCAAACCTAGGCTTTATTCAACTTGTTGAAAAACCAACTCGAGGGAGAGTAACATCTTGGATCTTGTTCTGGTTGATACCCATCGCCTTGTTATAAATACTGATGTCTCAAGAGCACGTGGGCAACAGTAATCACAATATAGTTAGTTTCTCAAACGCAAATAAGAGCAATCTTGGCTCTTCAAACTAGTTCAGGCTTTTTAAACGTTCCCTTGATTTTGGTGCCCTACTAAGTAGGCTTCACTGCATTGACTGGGCGACAGTTTTCCAATACACTGTGGACGGTTTCTTTATTGTAAAAACATCTTAACCTGGTAATTTTAGCATTACATTCCTCGAATGTGATGTTCCCCTGGAGGTTTCTTCCGGTTTGTAGACGCCTGCTTGCATATCCCACCGTGCATGCGTGGCGCGGTCCGCCCTTATAAAAGCGACAGCGCGCACGCTATCGGCATTCATTTTCCTCCAGAGGTGTCTCCACGCCACCTAGCTCCCCGACTGTCGTTTGGAAAATTGGATTCTTCCCGAAGATGGACAACGTGGAAGCCCACCCTTCGCCCGCCGCCCGTCCTCATGCTCTTACTCACTTTGATCTTGGCTGTCGTTGGGCATCCGCCCTCGACCTCGCCGCACCTTCCCGCACGACACCCGCCGATGCCGCATCGCCTGACTCTCCGCTTCTCCTGGTCCAGCGCTCGCCGCTCCCCGCCCCACTGGATCTGTCGTCACTTCGACAAGACCTTCAAGTCGCCAGGGACTCCTATCGGACCGCCAAGCGCAACCTCCGCCAAGCGACTCTCGTCCATTCTCCGGAACAAAACTCGTCGCTTGACCTGTCGTCCAACTCCTCCCGGATAGGCCTCAGCGTCAGCCGCAGTGTCGTACGAGAAATCGTACACGACACTGTCCGCCACCTGCAGTCCAACCCGATGCCGCCTCCTTCCTGCACGTCATTGGTACGAAAGGCCAGCACCCAGGACTGGGTCGCATCCACTTCTAGCCACGAAGGGCACTGGCGTGCCGCTTACCCTCCGCCGGCCTCGGCACCCAAGCGCAAGCCGGACGACACTCTGACATCGCACCACCTGCTGTCGCCCACCCCTACTGCCGAGAAACGCATCAGGTTCCCGGACGACACTCCAGACGAAACCACCCTGTCGCTCGCAGCTCTTCTAAAGACTGTCGAGCAGACGGTCCCGGATTGCTTCCTGTTCAAGCCCTCGAAGGCACCGGACGCTCCCGTCATCAACCGTGGCCTAATGACAGGCCTTGGATTCGCCTCCAGGGACAAGGATACCAAGCCCGCTGCCTCCTGGGTCAGTCAACGACACTCCTAACGTGTCTACTCCGCAACAAAGGCTCCATTCTTGGCAAAGGCGACCCCCTTCTTCTCGACACGGAACCCCCGATGCCACGTCCTGGCCGTGAAAACGGCTTCTTTAGATCCTTCGGATTTGGCGCCACACACCCCCGCAATTTTGAAACCTACCCGGAATGTGAATTCATTTGCAGCGAAATCAAGATGGACTTCGGCACATCGATGTCCATACCCAAAAAGGCCGACATTCCAACCGTTGTACTGTACGAGAACGACAGGTGCCTACGGCTAAGCCTACGGGCGGCCTCCCAAGCTGATGTCTTACACATGGCTATTAACGCCCTATGTGAGAAGCTGTCGTCCGACAACCTTCCGGAAGAGCTCAAGAACTTGCCGTCCCTGATTTCCCAGCTCTTCCAAAAGGCCAACTTCGCCACTTACACGCCATGAACTGGGCGACAAGAGCACTGTTTCAATAACACCCTCCTCCTTCGCGACATCACCCTGTCGTCGGCAAACAACTTGAACTTCTCCACACGACACCGCTTGAGAAGTCAACCGATCCACGAATCCGAAACTCTCTTTCGGGGCCAGATCCCAACACAGTCTCCCCACCTTGATGTCTCGAAGAAACCAAGGCCGCAAAAGCAATCCATGCCCTCAAACCGCCCGTAGAACAGACAAGCCAACCCCCGTCCTGCCGACGACTGGCACCAAACCATGGCATCATCCTCCAGCCGCCCGGACGACACTGCCGGTCCTCCGCAACGAAACGAGCAGCCCTTTCGTTCCAACGCGCCTCGCTCTCGCCCCGGCCAACGCTCCCAACAGAAGCGCGCCGCTACCCCCGCCAGAAGGAGCCGATACTCACCCCCCGGGGGTAGAAGAATGCAACGGAAAAATCAACAATGACGCCCCGCCCTTCGCTGGCCTCCCGGTCGGGGCCAGATTACGCCACTTTCTCCCGACCTGGCGAAAATTAACCACCAACCTGGAAATTCTGTTGATAATAAAACACAGCTTTCATCCGACGTTCCTGCACCAACCACCGCTGTCACCATCTCCCCATGGGGCTTCTCGTCCCAAACGACAGCTCCCCTGTCGCACGAAGTTTCGGAGCTGCTACGGAAGGATGCGGCACGACAACTCTCCAACCCAGGCCCGGGGTTTTACAGCTCGATCTTCACCCGCCCAAAGAAATCAGGAGGTCTACACCTAGTTTTCAACATGAAACCCGTCAACAAATTCATCCAAAACGAACACTTCAAAATGGACACCCTAGACTCCATTCGCCAATCATTCATGGAGGGCAACTGGACAGTCACCATCGATCTGGAAGACGCTTACCTCCACATTCCCCTTCATCCAGCAATCACCCACTACTTTCGTTTCTTCTACGACCAGAAAGTATTCGAATTCCGCTGCCTCCCCTTCGGCCTGAACGCAGCCCCAAGGATTTTCACCCTAGTCCTAAAGCCAATTCTGGCGAACCTTCACCAGCAACAAATACAAGCCAACGCTTATCTCCACGACTGGGCCCTCAACGACCTGGACCCGTCTCAATTGGAACTCAACAAGGGCAAAACCATCAACTTGCTGCACAGCCTAGGGTTTGGCGTAAACCTAGCAAAATCACGACTCCTTCCAGCACTATATCTTTACGTTCCTCGGAGCTTTATTCGACCTACGCTCGGCATCAATCTCCCTGTCTCCAGAACGCATAGAGGATCTCCTACATCACATCCGACTCTTCCGCTTCCAACCAAGCTTCTCCACCCGGGAACTGAATTCCCTCATTGGAAAGATGGACACAATGGCCAACCTGATCCCTCATAGACGATGGATGTAAGACCATTCAATCACTACCGGATAGACAATCACTCAATCAACCAAAACAATCCGGACAGTCAGATCCTGCTCAACAAGGATTTCCCCTTCGAATCCCTCCTCTGGTGGTCCGACGCCACAAACTTGTCGAAGACCGTCCCTCTACAGGAACCACCACCCGACCACCGAATCTTCACGGATGCATCAAGCACTGGCTGGGGAGCACACCTAAACAACCAGGAAATCACCGGCTTATAGCCTGCCACCCTCAAAGACCACATCAACGGATTGGAACTACGTGCAATCCTCCTAGCTCTTCGGCACTTCCTTCCTTTCATCAAAAACAAGGTCATACAGATCCAGGCCGACAACACAACAGCCCTGGCCTACATCAGGAAAGAAGGCGGAACGAAATCAAGGTCGCTCCACAACTTAATGACGGAAATTTTCAATCTGTGCACCCCACACAACATCACCCTTCTGCCGCTTCACATCCCAGGCAACAGGAATGTGATTGCAGACTCTCTGTCACGCCCGAAACCACCAGCAGGGGAATGGTGCCTCAAGAAATCCATCTGCGAATCTCTCTTCAACATCTGGGACAGGCCAATGCTGGACCTATTCGCCACGAGGCACAATGCCAGACTTCCCCACTACATCAGCCCGATCCCGGACAACTCGGCAATAGCAGTAGACGCTCTCACTTTTCCATGGCGCAACCTGTTCGCCTACCTATTTCCACCATTCAAACTACTTCCACAAGTACTCCGGAAAATAGAAGAAAGTCAGAGTCTGTTCATTCTAATAGCCCCCCCCCCCCTCTGGCCATCAGCGGCTTGGTTCCCGCTCCTCCTAAACCTAGTAGTCGACACTCCAAGAAGTCTCCCTCTTCTACCAGATCTTCTGTCACAACAGAAAGGAACAAAACTACACCCGAACCTTCCAAACCTAAACTTACACGGGTGGCTACTATCATCAAGCTCCTCAAAAAGGCTGGCATTCATCAAGAAGAGACTGAACGCATCGCATCAAAAGCAACAAGAGAATCGAAAAACCGCCTGTATGACAGCCACTGGTCTAAGTGGATTCATTGGTGTATCGCAAAACGCACGAATCCACTCAACCCCTCTCTTCCCGAGCTCCTAAGCTTCTTTGGCGACCTCTTCAACATCGACAAACTCAAAGGCTCCACCATCCTCGTCTATCGGTCTGCATTAAACTCCGTCTTCAAAGCTGCCGGCCGCACCGCCCTACTTGAAGACTATCGAATTTCTGCTTTACTACACTCATACGAAAACGACCGACCTACTACAAGACGTTCCGTCACCGACTGGGACCTTCCCATCGTATTACAATCACTAATGGAGAACCCCTATGAACCCATGCAAGACAGCTCACTCCACCTCATGACCCGCAAGACTGTCTTGCTCGTAACACTAGCAGCAAGTCTAAGATGCTCCGAAATCCAAGCCCTTTCGGCAGACCCGGCATACTGCATCTTCGGCCCGAATTTCTCATCAGTCACAGTCTTCCCAAGAACATCCTTCAGAGCAAAAACTCAAAAACCATCCGAACCCTCGAAACCCATAATATTCCCTGCCCTCTCGAACCTCACCGGAAACGAACCCGAACGCCTCCTCTGCCCGGTCAGAGCTCTCCGCTTCTACCTTGCCCGCACTCAACACGAAGACATACGGAGAGGCAGGAAACAACTCTTCCTCCCAGTGGACCTACAAACCGGCGAAACAACAGCCGCCATGGTGTCACGCTGGATCAAGAAAACAATCAAAGCAGCTTACGACAAACCCGAATTGAGTAAGAGCATGAGGATAGCAGCGCACGAAGTAAGAGCTATTTCCACATCCTGGGCCCACCACAATGCCACACCAATTGAAGAAATCCTAGCAGCAGCATCGTGGCGCCACCAATCCACCTTCACGTCAAACTACCTAAGGGATATGTCGAAGGATGAATCCGGACTACACCGACTGGGACCGATCGTCACAGTCAGAACGGTAGTCAAACCCCCTTAAGCACTCAGAACGAAGCAGAAGCAAGATCCATGTGGGAAGCAAGATCCATCCACCTAGAAAGAAGACCCTCAAACAACGGCTCTTTTCAGGGCCACCAATTCCCACGAAAGAGACCAAATTCCTGTTAGCCCAATTGTTCTGAATAAAGTGCGAATTTTTCTCTTGCAGATAAAGAATTCATGGGGGAAAGCCTGCTTGCATCCCGGGGCGCTCGTACAGACGGTGCCCGCCACCAAATTTGACGAGGTCAACTGGTAATGCTAAAATTACCAGGTTAAGATGTTTTGGCAATAAAGAAAGAACATTTTGCCGGCCCCCAGCCTGGCCGGCTAAAAATGGTTTCTTTTTGCCTAAAACATACTTAACCTTAACTCCCGCCCTGCCTCCCCTCTCGAGATACCGCCTGACACATTGAGAGTAAAATGAATGCCGATAGCGTGCGCGCTGTCGCTTTTATAAGGGAGGACCGCACCGCGCATGCGCGGTGAGATATGCAAGCAGGCGTCTACAAACCGGAAGAAACTTCTAGGGGAACAGCACATTCGAGGAATGTAATGCTAAAATTACTAGGTTAAGTATGTTTTAGGCAAAAAGAAACCATTTTTAGCTGGCCAGGCTGGGGGCCGGCAAAATGTTCTTTTTCTCGCTCATTTGTCGACCGCTGTTAATATCTGCTCATTCGGAAATCCATACGAAATCCTAGTAAAATTATTTATCCAAGAAAAATATCTAAATTAATCACACGCAAAATAAAATATGGAAACGGCTAAGGAAATCGAGAGATGTTTTGTCCAAATTGGCTTATACTGCCTGCGGTAAATCATTGTCTACTGAAATAAGGAAATTTGAAATTGATAAGGAACGGGGTGTGATTGCTGAAAGAACTATTACAGCACTTTTGCGATATGCAACAAAGATAACAACATATTCTCGTGAAATACCACCACTTTGTTCAGATAGTGGTTTCCAGACAGATAATAAGGTTAAAGCAAATATTCAAGATGATGCGTTTTGTCAAAATGTTGTACCTTAATAATACAGACAACACACTATTACCACCCCTTACAAAATCTACCTTTTGTTAGGTGATCATTTCAAAGGAAACTATTAAAACAGTTGTGGCATCATTCATTCAGTGGTCATCGTGGCTGAACAGTGAGATAGCTCAGCCAGGTTGCTGGAGGTTTGCGGATCTGGTCGAACCCCTGGAAAGGGGACCATAGCAAAGTCCCCGCCAAAACTGCCGGCCATGGTAGCAGGAGAGGCTACCATGTTCCTTCAGCGGCTATGGGAACCATTCTGGCCAATTCTGGACAATCTTTCGACCCATACGATGATCGGAGGTTTCCCGGTTCAAATCCTCGGGTTGGCTCCTCCCTTTACCAGATATTTCTTTTCTCAAAAAGTCTGGTAATGTTCAAAATTGAGTCGGTTCAGCCAAATAAGCATTAAATTGCTTCGGCTGACTTAAGGCTCAAAGAAATTTTTTTTTTTAAATAAATAATTTAAAAAATAAAAACAGTCGGCCCTGATGTCTACTCTACCATGTTTTACACAAAAAGGAAAATGCAGCAGCTCCTAAAACTACCGACCGATTTCGTTGACTTGTGTGCCATGTAAGATTCTGGAACGGTTAATTCGCGACAGCGCACATCCCATTTAATCGATCATTCTCAACATTATAACTTCTCCAGTGTATGGATGATTGGACTCACCATCTGGATGCAGGCGTTCCAACTGATGTCATTCAGGTAATGACAAATTATGGCAAAGCCTTCGATTCCGTCTCTCATCTGAAGCTTTGTAATATGTTGCTCCGTTTTGGGATTGGGGGAGATGTTTTCCTTTGGATCCGTGATTTTCTTCCAAATAGGTCACAATATATGTCTTTAAATGCTGTGACTTCTGAAAAAAGAAATGTATCTAGTGGTATCCTGCAGGGCTCTGTTGTTTTCATTGTGTATATCTCCGACCTAAGGTGGTAAATCACTTTGCTGAAATGCCTAAATTTGCTGATGATGTGAAGCTGTATCGCGGAATTGTTGATAAATATGATCATCTACTTTTGTTACCTGCTTTGAGCTCCCTTACGGACTGATCCACTGATTGGCATCTGTCACTAGCAGATACTAAATGTAATGTTTTTAGTATAGTCCAGGCAAATAAACTCCACGATTATTATTATACTCTGGGGGCATTATATCCCTTGGGGCATCTCCGTGTAGTGAAGGATTTGGGTGTATGGTTCGATAGTAACCTGAAGAGTACCGCATCCATTGTTGCATTGTTGGTAAGATAGCCAGACAGAGAGCTGCTATGATTAGGCGTTACTTCTTATACAAGGATTTCAAAACGCTCATTTGGGCCTTTTGCGTTTTAGTGCGGACAATTTTGGAGTATGCATATCCAGTCTGGTCCCCTCATCTCATTAAGGACATTGATTACGTTGAGTCTTTGCAATGGTTGTTCACCAAGTTTTTGCCAGGCCTCTCTGGGATGAGCTGTGCCAAACGACTTAGTATTTTGGGAGTTGACTGCCTCGAGCTTCGACGATTAAAATAGGATTTAACTCTGAAGTACTCCCTTTTACATGGCCATTGTAACTTTAATTACGGTCGTTTCTTCTCTATTCGCACCCCATCCAAAACTAGAGGTTATGCGCTAAAACTGGTGAGTCAGTCCTTTTCGCATGATTGTAGAACATTTTTCTCTTCAAAATGCGTAGTGAGTGTCTGGAACGCTCTATCTTGTAAGATGGTATTGGCTCCCTCATTGGGTATTTTAAAAAAGAAATTGGCCGAACAAAAGACGATACTAGCCAAATACGCTAGACGGAACTAATCAAACTCTAACCGTAACTTTTTTGGCAAGGTGTCAATGGTCTGTCGGTCCCTTTCTTTACCTGCTGCTTTTGCAGCAAATTATTTATTTGTTTATTTAAATACTTACTAATTAGTCGGAAATAAGCCAACAGCGAAAACACACACAATGTTTTTGCTGTTAAGTATTTCCAACTTAACTTTTTTTTATTATTTACAGTGATTTATGTTTATTTAATGATTTGATGTAATGATAATAAGACTTTATTTTAGCAGAAAAATTAGTTCGGAGATTTTTGAATTTCTGGAAATGATAGCTACTCGATTCTAGTTCATGACACTCAATCTGAGTCACTGCCAGACTGAATACTCGTCTCTTCAAGATAACCTGAAACATTAAACTTTAGGACATTTTTGAAAGCACTTACCTACTTGCAGCCAAACCAATTCAAGTTAACTATTAAAGTATTGTAAAATTCTTAATATTCGGCAACTAACAATTTAATCAAATGTCATTTAACCTTTTCTTCTGATGAAAGCTACAGGAAACGATAAAAATTCGTGATAAAACTTATCGGATTAAAAAAAGCCCACTCCTGATGTGTCAATTGTTGAAAACAAATATAGTACCAAAACGAAAGACTAGATATTTTCCAGATGTTTTAATGAAATTTCTGATGACATTCGAAAATAGTCAAAATGCGGACTTTGAAAAGAAAAGCTAAAAAAACTGCAAACCTGGTGTATTAAAAATGGAATTTCTTTCCATATATGAAATGTTGGGTGTTACGTATTTTTCTGAGAATTGTGTGTAATGTTAATCAATAATTTAAAACGGCCCTGTCTCATGAGCACAATTTGTTAATTGGGGGTTTATTGTGAGCCACACTGACAATAACAAAAAACTTAGTACAAATAGAAATAAAAAAATAATTCCTCTACTGCAGTTATACATATGTAAACGCGATGGCACTTACGGTTTTAGGACACCAAAGTTGGCGTTGCCAAGTCGCTATATTGAAACAAGCAGCCACTTGGGTACGGTGTGTGGTGGCAAAAAATAAACACCACTTTCAAGTTTAGCGTGTCATCTCTATTTCCCAGGATGATACACAAAGGAGGGCTTGTGTTGAATGTGTGCCTATAACAGTTATTATACACAGTTAACATCTTTTCTTCTGAAAGGTTGTGTAAGTACAGGTAGTTGCAAGTAAAGAGCCAACATTAATTTGTGACATTACACCTACCTGCATTTTCTAACGATCCCAATGGGTGTCAGCTCTCTTCCTTCAACTGTTTAAATGCACATTCATATTTATATTTTACTGTTTTGTTTTATGTTTTCAGATGCAGGACTTAAAAAACGTGGACCAGGATGCGAGCCTTGCTAAAATGCAGATGTTTCTAGAACTCAGAGAGAAAGAAGCACGTATGGTTCGGGACGAACTGAACCGATTGCAGAGGGACAAAAGAGTCCTGTCGGATCTCTTATCTCAGATGGCCAAAGACCTTATCAACAAGGATGCGGCCATCAAAGTGCAAGAGCGACAACTTCAGGAACGGGATAGTACCATCAAGACTTACGTGAAAGGCTTACAAAGCAAAGAGGAGTTTATCCTCGAACAAGTACGGACGATTCAGCAGAAAGATGAGGCCCTGAAGGAACATTCGCACCACCTCAACGAACGGGACGAGGTCGTTCGACATTTAGAAAAGGTGCTTCAGGAAAAGGAGGAAACGATAAAAGACCATCATCGGCAGCTGTCGGATCGAGATCGTGATATCGAAGATCAGTCCATGGCCTCTAAAAGATTGGAGGAGGTCATCCACGACCAGAAGGAGTTACTAGAGATGAAAGATAAGAAACTTAAAAAGTCCATTGAGGATTTGTGCCAGAAAGATGATGTCATCAAAGCCCAGACTCAGTGTTTGTTAGACAAAGAAGATAAAATTACGCAGCAGTCACGAACTTTAGATGATAAAAGGAGAATCATCGCGGACCAAGAGATTAGCATCAGTGATAAAGAGGAAAGGATTTTAAAGTGTGAATGTGATATAAAAGACTTGAAGCATACGTTACAGGATACTCAAGAACACCTCATGAACATGTTTCAAGTAAGTCTGTAATCTTGCATTCAAAAACAAAAATTAACTCGTTTGATGAAAGGTAAAGTTTACTGGACTGAAGTCAAAACGAAAGGGACACGAACAAACTTTTCTTGTAAGGTGTTAGATACCACGCTGTTGTTGCATGGTTTAGTCCACGTGGACCCCCTTACTAATAACTTCAAATGTGTTTTACCGGATTTTTGTTTTGTTTTGTTTTGAACATGGTAGGTAAGCTAA
>JAHWFP010089896.1:66380-84843 GCA_023313725.1 Lithobius niger
AAAGAATTGTCAAATGCAAACAAATTATATTAAATGAATCCAAAAAAAGGGACTCACATAAACAGATAGCAACACTAACCTTACACAAACCTAACTTGACAACGCTTTTTTTTGTTTTGTTTTGTTTTGAACATGGTAGGTAAGCTAAATGGTGTGTGCATGTATATATTACTGTTACTTGACTAAACAACATTGCTGGTAAACGATAAAAAGCTAATCGCCATGTAGCAGTGAGGAACGGTAGAGAGAGCTTGACTGACGTGTACTGCAAAATGAAACAAAACAAAAAAAAGCGTTGTCAAGTTAGGTTTGTGTAAGGTTAGTGTTGCTATCTGTTTATGTGAGTCCCTTTTTTGGATTCATTTAATATAATTTGTTTGCATTTGACAATTCTTTTTTGGTAGCATTTGGATTTAACTTAACAAACACAACGATACAAATCCATTTATTATTCCTTCCTTTAAAGTGTCGAAATGTTTGAAAGCTGCATTAATTTGATCTGCACTGTATGAAAACTGGTAGTAATAAAACTTTTAATTCTCGGTTCTTCCCGTTTATAATAAGTAGTGTTTTTTGGCGGTTGCAATGGTTTAATTGCGTGTCTAACGGTTGAAAGCAGCAGTACCGTTTCCCATGGACGAAATCTACAGCACGTAGTATGCCCACAAGCAGAACTTTCTGCCTCAGGCTTTTTTTTCCAATTCCATATATGGTTACCGACCAGTTTACTGCTTTTTATTGTATAACTTTTCAGTACTTAGCCCTGTTGAAATGTCAAAATCGGTCAAAAATTGATAAAACGGCAAAAATTTGGCCAGAATTTGTCCACAGCGGCCCTCCAATATCATTGCGCGTGGCGTGCCGCACTGATTCTGCTATAGGGTGTGTGCTATTAAAACCTTACAGGAAAAGATACTTTGTGTTCCTTTTGTGTTGAACTTCAGTTCAGTTAAATCTAACCTTAAACATATACCGAGTTTGGGGTTGTTTTGTAATTCATGATACTTTGGTACACTACGTTTCTTCTGTATTCAGTGGTGCAGGCGATCACTGAATTTTGCTCCATCATTCACTGCATAATCTTTAGTCGGTTTGTTTCGATGCCTATTTCCTTTATTGGTAGTTAGTGGACGGACAACCAACTGGACAACAGAAATAGGTGTGCATCTGACGTAAAACCACTAACTAATTTAAACCGTAATAACAATAATGCTTCCTGAAATTATTGGCACAACATCGACGTTGTTAGGATTTTATTTCTTTTCAGCTTCATCGTTTGAGTGTCGTTAGGTGAGTGATGTTGCCTAATGATAATACTTAAACCAACAAACAGCAATGAATCTTAACGTTTGCAGTTTCTTAACCCAGGAGCTCACCACTTTCGATCAATGTTAGAAAAACACAGTCTGTATAGCAACATTTAAAATCGGAAGACCATCTTTGTAGAGGAAACACTTTGTTTGTAGTGAGCGTTGCACATAATGTCTGGACAACAACGACAACAAGATGCACCATCATTTCACGGTCAGGTCCAGATTTTTGATAATACCCAAAGGATTTTAATAAATTTCTGTATGTGTGTTTACTAAGTTTTAAAATATAAAAAAATAATGTTTTAAACTTAGTAAACACACACACAGAAATTTAATAAAATCCTTTGGGTATTATCGAAAATCTGGACGTGAGCTAGAATCGTGAAATGATGGTGCGTCTTGTCATTGTTGTTCAGACATTATATACAACGCTCTCTACAGACAAAGTATTTCCTCTACAAAGATGGTCTTTGCCGATTTTAAATGATGCTATGCAGACTGTACTTTTCTAACATTGATCGAAATTGGTGAGCTCCTGGGTTGAGATATTAAATATAATTTTTTTTTTTGCTTTAACGTTGGAGGCTGTGCTTAAACTTTACAGTCATTGCTACCGCACATAAAAATTTAATAAAAAACAATGGAAATGCAAGACGACCACCACTTTGATTCTAGCCACAAAAGGTTCTAAGATATAAAAAATGTACATGACAAACTAATAAGTTATTTGTTCGAGAAATAAATTTTTGTTAGGTTGTGGTGTACGTTTTTTTATACCTGCCATCCTTTTGTGGCTATAATCAAAGCAAACGTTGTTTTTTGCGTTATCAATATTTTTTATTTGATCTTATGGCCATTTGTTAATTATTATTACATGTTTTTCTTCTCAGTACGGTCATCCTATGTTTTCTGCTTAGTAAGAATACTGTATGTGTTTCTTTTTTAACTTTATGTTACAAGAGGAGAAAGTAAGTATCCCATCTAACTACAATGTTGATAATCTGGTTAACCAGTCTTATTCAGAAGACTCAATGTATTATTCGCAATTTTTTTGCTCTAATGTATTCTGCCAAGTTTAATCAATTATGAAAAAAAGTTTTTAAAAAAGCTTGCATCCCAACAGTTGCATCCTCAAAAAATTCTAGGTAATTTCCAGTTAGCTACTGGCAATTCCTGCAGTCGTTATTCCACGATATTTCCTAGTAATTCTTCACTGAATTTCTAGTAATTCTTTCCAATTTCCAGTATATTCCAGGTAACTACCTATAAATTCCTGGTAATTCATATTAATTCCTCGTAATTCTTAGTAATCTTCTTAATTTCCAGTATATCCAAGTAATTCTTCGATAATTCCTAAATACTACTTAAATTTCTAAATTTCTAAATTTCTAAATTTTGTCTTAAACGTTCAGCATATTCCACGTAATTCTTAGTAATTACTCCTGTTAAATAAAAGTAATCTCCTGATAATTCTTACTCATCCTTCTTAATTCTCTTTTATTTATGGCCAAGTCCCGCCATCTTTTCAATAATTCCAAGTAATTCTGCTTAATGCTCAGTAAATTCCAGGCAATTCTTCTTACGTTTCAGTAAATTACGGGTAATTCCAAGTCAGTACCTGGTAATTCATTTCATTCCCCAGTAATTCCAAGACAATTCCTAGTAATTCTCCTTAATTCTCAGTAAATTTCAAATAATTATTTTTAATCACCAGTAAATTCCAAGTAATTCCCAGGGAATTCTTAGTAGTTCCCGTCCATTCTTTGAAATTCTGCAATAATAATCTTAATTATCATTAAATTTTAGTTAATTCTGTCCAATTCCAATTAATTCCTCGTAATTCCTTGATAATACCTAGTAAACCTTCTTAATTCTCGGTTATTTCTAGTCAAATCCCGCCAACTTTTCAATAATTCGAAGTAATTATGCATAATTATCAGTAAATTCCAGGTAATTCATTTTCACTTCACATAAATTACAAGTAATCCCCGGTTAATTCCTAGTAGATCCTGTTCATTTCTTGTAAGTCTTCAATAATATTCTTAATTCCCATTAAAATTCAGTTAATTCTGGCCAATTTGTATTAATTCCTCATAATGTGTTGATAATTCCTGGTAATTCTTTTTAATGGTCAGTAAAATAAAGCCAATTCTCCTATTTTCCAGGAAACTCCAGGTTAATTCTCTGTCAATTTACAACAATTCTTGGTCAATTCCTGGTAATACCTTGATAATTATTAGTAATCCTTCTTAATTCTCGGTAAATTCTGGCAATTCCCAGTCAATTCCTATTAATTCCTTAAATTTCAGATTAATAGCGACCAGGTCACACACACCATTTTAATTTAGAACATAAAAGCGTATTTCTAAATGTAATGAAAATATTTATTGCCCGATCTTTTAGCAGTCTCCTTCTGCTTAGCAGTTTGATCTACAGATAGTTCTTGGAGCCCTGCCAGTATCGTGACCCACTGCGCATGTGTTCTACGCAGCTTCCGTCTATAAGGTGCCGTCGATGTTTCGTCCTTTCTTTTATACGTCTCGACCGCGTCAGACGTGCTATTTCACTCCAGGAATTGTGCTTCGGAGCGCTCTTCAATGCCTCGTGCGAAGGGTGCACCCAGGGAACCTTCGGCGAGGGTGGCCACTCTGCCACCCTCACTAGCCGAATTTTTAACAGATGATCCTCCATTACCCGGGCTTTCCACCTTGTCCACGGCCTGTCCACAGTTGCCCATAACCCGGGCTCTATCGGCCAACGACCAGTCCCTCAGTCGATCTCCTGTGAGCCCATCGACACCTGACAAGCCCTCACTCGTTACGACTACTATGTCTCCAATCCAATGTGGCCAAGCTCGACCAGTGCGATGGGAAAGCAAATCCTAAAATTCTGACACGTACCTACAGTCCGAGTCTATTACTGCAGACCTGAAGATAGACTTCATGACCTCTCTTTTTTTTCCTGGCAAAGTCACGGTCCCAGCTTCGGTCCTCTGCTACGATGACCGTCTTTTGCGCCTAGGATTTCGAGCGGCCTCTCAAGCGGATGTTCTTAATCCAGCGGCCAATGCCTTATGTGAGAAACTCTCTGCTGAGCCACCATCACTCAAGACCAGGAATTTGGACTTTCTCATTAGTCAGGTATTACGAAAGGCTTGTTTCGCGACCCATCATTCTATGAGCTGGTTCACCTAGGGGCTCTTCAATTCAGCGCTGCTTTGTCGAGAAGCGTATCTCAACACGACGCTTAATCTTAACGAATCCAATCAACATGTGCTGCAACCAGCCGATACATGAATCAGCCACACTGTTCAGGGGACTGATTCCCAAATTCGCTCCACATCTGGATGTCGCATATAAAGCGAAACCAGTTTAGCCCAAACACTCTCGAGTGAAGACACCCTCATGCCTCTGGGCGCCCCTTTACCGGTGACACCAAAGACGACTAGCTACACGTCATAAACAGGTGCCCTTTCGCAGCATAGGCCCAGTCGCGCGTGGGCCAGTCCCTTGGTCGCAGCACAACTCCCGATCGACTAGGACTATAAGCTTCTCCAGGCCCCGGGCCATGACCCCGTCCTAGCCACTGACGGTCATTCCATGACCCTTCCAGTCGGGGGTCGGCTGCACCATTTTTTACCTGCCTGATGGACCTTAACTTCCTACCCGACTGTTTTGTCAATTATGAGTCATGAATTCCGCCCACCATTCTCCAAGACACCTCCCCTCAAATCCTTGGTCCGAGGCCGCAGGCACCTGCAACCTTTTTTCAGAAGAAATCACCAGCCTCCTAACAAAGGCGGCTATCAGGTCCAGTCCTAATCCGGACAGGCCTGGGCTTTACAGTCGCATCTCTCTGTATCCCAAGAAAACGGGGGATTTCCAACTGATCTTCAATCTCCAGCCATTGAATCAATTCATTCACAACAACCACTTTCAAATGGAAACAATGCAGTCCATTCGGCATTCGCTGTTACCTGCAGACTCGACAAGTTCTATCGATCTTGCGGACGCCTACCTTCACATACCACTTCATGCATCTGACCGGCAGCTCTTCTGATTTATTTACGACGGCACGGTCTACTACGAGTTCCTTTGTCTCCTATGTTCCTTGGGCTCTGTGCAGCGCTCCGCATCTTCATGATGGTACTGAAGCCGGTCCTAGCATCCTTGCACCAACATCAAATACAAGCAAGCGCCTAGCTCGATGATTGGATCATTCCCCATGAAGACAAGATACTTCACCGATGCTTCACCAAACGCCTTCTCCAACACCTTTGCTTCGACGTCCCGTCCCAAAGTCTCGTCTGGTCCCGTCTCAACGATTTCTATTCCTCGGTAATCTTCTTTGACTTGGCTCAAGCAACTGTAATGCCTTCTCCAGCCAGGATCACTGGACTCCTCATAGTCATTCGGGAGTTCCTACACCTTCAGTTGTACATGATAATGGACCTCAACTCTCTTATAGGAACAATAGATTCCCTGGTGAACCCGGTCCCATATGGCAGGCAGATGATTCGTCCCCTTCACCATTTTCGCATCAACGAGTGTCCCAACGACCATCTTCATCTGCCAAAAACTTCGGGTCATCCGCTTTTGACAACATTTCCCCTTGACGCTTTTCTCTGGCGGATGGACATCCCGAATCTCACGCAAACGGTACCTTTGCACGAACAACCACCAGACCTGCACCTTTTTACGGAAGCATCCCTCCAGGATGGGGGGGGGGGGCACATCAGCAACCCCATGGTCTTCGAGACCAGACAGCCGTGGGACCAGGATCACCTCAACATCCTCGAACTTCGTGCGGTCCTCCTCAGCCTGCATCACTTTTGCCACCTCGTCATGCGGAAGATGGGCGAAGTCCACATCAACAATACGACAGCAGTTGCCTATCTTTCCCGCTCCCGCTCACTACACCAGGTCACCTCCGCCATATTCCAACTCTGCATATGCTTATTGCTTAAGGACTGCAGTGCTCCCCTTACACATTTCCAGCAGCCACAACGCTATTGCGGACTCTGTCCTGCCAGTCTCCACCAACGGCAGAATGGGCCCTCAAGACGTTCATTTGTGAATCTCTGTTCAGCATATGGGACAGTTCAATGGTGGGCCTCTTCGCCACGAGGCACAATGCCAAAGTTCCCCAGTTCGTCAGTCCGATTCCGGACAACCAAGCATTGGCAGTTGATGCCCTCATCCTGTCTTGGGATCACCTCTTCTGGTACCTTTTTCCACCACCCATTGGTCCTTCACAAGATTGCTTGGTCCCCCATCCTATTCATCCTAGTCGCATCCAATTGCCGGCTGCCGCAAGGTATCCCCTCCTGTTGGATCTCCTCATCAATCTCCCGCACTGCCTTCGGGACATCCCAGACTTACTCTGCTAGTGGGGACCGTGTTCCATCCTCGCCTGAGGTCACTGTGACTACACGGGTGGCTGCTATCATCCGATTACTCGAAATGTCAGGCATTTCTACGGAACAGGCATCTTGCATCACCTCCAAAGCCGTTCGAGCGTCCACCAACAAAATATGCGACAGCCATTGGCGCCGATGGTTTTGTTGGTGTCTCCCACGGAAGGTTAGTCCAATCAGTCCCTCTCTTCCAAGCTTCCTATCATTCCTAAACGACCTCTTCAAGGAAGGTCTTCGAGGATCAATAATCCTTGTTTACCGATCAGCCTTAAAATCATTCTTTAAAGCAGCAGGAAGTCGTGACGTCTCTTCTCTCGGCCCATACAAGCCACTCTCAGCTTGTTATCTTAGCCACTAACTCGCAAAACTGTTTTGCTGGTCGCATTTGCAGCTTGTATCTGCTGTAGTGAAATACAGGTGCTCTCTGCTACACCAGCCGACTGTTTCTTTCTAGAAGACAACAAAGGAGTAACTTTGCCACCACGAGCATCCTTTCGAGCCAAGACACAGAAGCTTTGTGAACGTTCTTACTCGTTCATGGTTCCTGCTTTTTTCAACATTCTGGGGAACGAATCAGAATGGGCGCTGTGTCCAGTATGGGCCTTTCGCTTCTATCTTAAAAAGTCTAAGCCTCTTCGATGGGGCCGCTCAAAGCTCTTCATACCATTAACGACCGGCTTGGGCGAAACGACTGCCAGGATGGTCTCCACTTGGATCAAAACAGTGATACTCAAGCTTACAATGCCCTTGACATCAACTGCACCGACCATGGCATCCGCGTCACCACCCATAAACTTTGAGCCATTTCAGCATCCTGAGCCTTCCACATTAACGTTCCAATCACCGACATCATGGAAGCTGCATCCTGGTGGATCCCTGCTGTGTTTACATCCCATTATCTTTGGGATATGTCATCTCAGATAGAAGGACTTTACCACTACTTTCTACACCAATCACACCACCCGTCCTTTTCGTATGCAAAGTTTTTACTTTTGGGGAGCTAGCTCACAACCCAAGGGGGGGCCCGTCAAAGTGGTGGCCACCGCCTTGGACGAGGTCTGTGGAATGCTAAAAGCTCAGGTAATGGATATTTTCATGGCATATAGAAACATTAAAATACCAGGGTCACCTGGTTGATTTTTGTTTCTATTGCCTTAATGAAAATATACTTACCTTTTCTCATCCTCCTTCCCTCTGTGTCGCCACATGGACACGATAGGGTTGTCGACAGCACTTTTATAGATGGAGGCTGCGCAAAACAGATGCGCAGTTTGTTGCGATGCTGTCAGGGCTCCAAGAACTGTAATCTCTAGATCAAACAGCAAAGCAGAATGAAAATGCTAAAAGTTCAGGTAATGTAAGGTCAATGTAAATTCGAGTCATGCAGACAATGGTCAGCTGAATTTCGATCCACTCCGGACGCTGACAAAATTGAAAGTGGGGATGACATAGGGTTGACATGGGGATGACGTATCAACTCTCACATGTAAATTGATTTCATTGTTGCCAGGTTTAGCTTCTGAAGTTTTAGCTACGATGCCTGAGGAAGAATCCCAAAATTATGCCAAAGTTAAAGAAAATTTGCTAAAAAAAAAAATACATGATTAACGCAGATACATTTGTAAGCAATTTCGAGCATGTAAATTAATTGATGGAATGGTGTACTCAGAATTAGGCTATTCAATCAAGTGAGTGCAGTGGTTAAAAGCTGCACAAGTATTCGAAAGGCATAATGAAATAATGGAGGTATTGTTGCTTGAACAATTCTTTCATAGTGTGCTATATAATGTTAGATTTGTCGTTCAATTTTCGTTCAAGACAGGGCAATTAAGCTTTGACAGTAAGGGTCTAGGTGTAAAATTTTCTAAGAGGCTGGTAAGCATTAGACCCTTACTACCCGGTGGTTAGCTTAGTTCTACTCTATTCGGACAGAATGTGTATGAACGGTTGTAGCAGGTTTCTTTGTTTTTAGAATATTGTTATGGAACTTTAGGAACACAATTTTCTTGTGAAGTTTGGCATTTTGTCTTTTGGTGCTTTAGAATTTTTTATCATATTTCGTAGATTTACGGTAGAGGATAACCAGTAATGCTCTCTGCTGCGAATACCCTGCCATGTTACTAAATGGACAAATAATTTTCAACATAAAGCAAAGCAGCAAACGTATACCGACCACTGGATCATCACATGGGTCATTGTAGGAGGATTTCCAGTTTTTCGTCAAAATGTATTTATTTCTGACCACCGGGTAGTAAGGGTCTAATGCTTACCAGCCTCTTACAAAATTTTACACCTATATCCTTACTGTCAGAGCTTGTCCGTGTTCCTTCTAGGTTTTGACTTTTAGACCCTTACTCTAAACATTTAACGTTCCGTTTTTGTTTATTAATTCGTGTTACTTTTAGAATTGCAGCTAAATTTTAAAACAGTGCAGTTGACGGTCCAAATTGAAAGTTTAACACAGAGACCCTAGGCTGACTCTTACTATCGCCAGTGTTATGTTTCTATTATTAACACTGGCGATAGTAAGAGTCAGCCTAGGGTCTCCTTTAATCTAAAATCTTGTAGCTGGCGTTTGCTAATTGGCATTGTTGCATAATAACGATGTTTAAAACAATGTAAAACAATCAATCTGGTCATTTAGAGCTCCATAACCCCTGAACCACTTGACCAATTAGAAAATGCCTCATGAAAAGGGTCTAATGCTTAGTACAGAGCAATACCTGTAAAATGAGCTAAGAACCAGCTTCATAGGACCTGTAGAGAGGACAGACGAAAGTATCCCCAGAACAAGAAGAAGAAGAAGCAACAGAACAAGAAGTTGTCTATTTGGCCCCTCTCTGTATCTCGGGTTTGGCTCGCCCGAATTTCATAATTTTTGGACTGCAGACAGGCCTTGACTAGTCAAGACTAGATTCCAAATTTGGTTTAAGGATGTTTACTTTTGACGGAGTTATAAGCTCTCAAAGTTGAAAGTTTAACACAGAGATCCTAGGTCGACCCTTACTAACACTCGCCAGTGTTAATATCGCTGAAAGGGATTGCCTCTGACAATAAACAGTCTAACAATGGGAATAATAGTAGTGGGACTAAACAAGGATTTAGTCCACCTATGAGGCCGTTTTGGAGTTACAATACGCAAGAAGGGGAAAGGATGAAAAGCGCAAAAATGGCAAGCAAGCCAGAAAACCAAAATCATCCCCAAAACCAAACACAGTCTAACCTAATAATAAGCCCCAAACCAAATTAGAGCATAATGAGGATAGCCATAGGAGGTTTAACAAGATTATGCCGCATACGTGTTGGACTTGTGGGTCTCCAAATCTTTTTCAGATCTCATGTCTCGAGTTGCGTTTTTTTGTGTGACAGTGGAGCTTCGTATGACAAGTGTTATATGGCATATGTGGATGTAAATAGGTATACTTAGGAAACGGTAAGGTTACAAGCAGTGCTAACTAGGGATCTATTAAATGTACCTATTGCTGAGATTGTTTTAGAAGGAGATTTTGAAAAAGTAAGGACAAAGGCAGGCGTAACAAATTTCCTAGAGGCTTATATTACATTTTGTCAAATAGGACAATTGCATTATTAAAATAAACAAACACTGTTAAATGCTATAACCTAAAACGAGGTCTAAAGCTAGGTAGATTAATGATTAGGTGTTAGGTGGAATTGGGGAAACTCTCTCTAAGTCGTGCCCCGAGGTTAAGCCACAGGTACAGTATGACACATTTATGGTGTACTCATTTCAAATGATCGCTGAGCCTAAGCATGCTATCGCAGATTTTATAACTATACAGCAACGGAAAGTGCGTTTTGTGAAGTTTTTAGCTGCACTGGTTTGAGAGTAAATCTATAAAGCGTACAAGGGCACGCGACGAGAGTATTGCTGCACGCATCATGGCTGACGTTTACTCAATCGAGCAGCGAGTTTGGATTGTTGACAAATTTAATGAAACAAAGTCAATAATCGCCACGCGACGAGCATACGCCAAACAATTTGGAGTCAAACTGAAAAAAACTCCGATCCGGCCAACCATCCAGAGATAAGTGTTCAAATGGAAAACGTCTGGATCCATAAGAAATGACAAACGAAACCGAACCTTAACGTGTCGCACAGCAGAAAATGTGAAACTTGTCCATGAAACTGTTACCCGTAGTCCGACAAAATCTGTGCGCCGTGCTGCTCAAGAGACTGGTACAAACAGGGAAACAGTAAGACGAATCTTAAAACACGATCTGCACATGTTTCCGTATAAGATACAGATTTTGGAGAAAATCACAGCATTAGACACAGAAACAAGAAACGACTTTGCAAAATTCTGGTTAGAACGACTTGAAGACGACCCTGCGTTGCAGAACACTATCATTTTTACTGACGAGGCCCACTTTACTCTCAGTGGGCATGTCAACAAGCAGACAATGCGATTTTGGGGAGAAGAAAATCCACATCGGTACGGTGAACAACCTCTTCATCCGGAAAAGGTTACAGCTTGGTGCGCCATGACAAGTTCGGGAATAATCGGCCCTTTTTGGTTTGATGTTAATCAAACTGTTAATCAATTTAATTACAGGCAAATGCTTCAAGCACAATATTCCAGCTGCACGAGCTAAAGGTTGGAATTTAGAGGACCACTTCTTTATGCAGGATGGCGCCACTCCGCACTGTGCTGATTCGGTTCTTGCATTTCTGGCTGAACATTTTGATGACCGCCTTATCTCACGCCGCACTGTCAACATCTGGCCACCAAGAAGCCCAGACCTCAATCCCTGCGACTACTTTTTGTGGGGGATATCTTAAAGGCCGTGTGTATCATCCCAAACCAAGCACTACAGACCAACTGAAGGCCAATATTCAGCACGAAATCAACAAAATCGCGGTTTTAACGTTGCAAAAGGTGATGGATAATTTCTTAATTCGCTTGAGGGAATGTCGCAAACAGCATGGTTTCCATCTAGAGCACATTATAACTCGTAATCAGCATGGACGTTAATGAATAATGTACCCACGAAAACTTCAGATGTGTACCTTCAATTTAAGACGTTTTACGCTGCAATCCGTATATAATTAAAGCTAGGCTACAACAGCAAAATGTGTACGTCATAAATGTGTCATACTGTAGTATGCCAAAAGTGGGAAGCTGATAAGTATATCAAAAACGGGAAGTCTGAACGACAATGATTCTCCTATCTCATGTCCTAGTGTCATTAGCTTATTGGTAAGGATGGTGGAATGGCTAATGAAAGTACATCCTTAGCTGCTGAAAGCAGTGTTAAACCTGTAACTAGGGTATTGCAGAAAAGTGTAGCTTTAGAATCTAATATTGTGTATATATGCTTAAGCGTTAAATATGACAATGTGGGGGATAACGTAGGAGATAAGTCAGTAAAATCGCTTAGCAAAAGGGATTGTAAAAGGAGTGGTTGTAGGTCTAACTTGAGTGAAACTTCAGTAGAATTAAAAACTAGGTTTAGTGTTAAAATAATGATAAATGCTATAAATAACTGTAAGTAGACAAGTTGTAACATTAAGGCTACAACCAAAGAATTATTGTCGAGGCAAAAAGTGTTAAAGTGCAACAGTAAGAAGCGATGTCAAAATTGACAGGTAAAAATTGTAAGTTTGTCGATCAACCAGGAAAATGTGCCACTGTATGGGGATAGGCTTTTTACTAGTCATAATGCTTGTTTGGCCAAATCAGGTGTAACTCACAAATACCTTGGACTGTCTGACTGGAAATGGGAGTCAATGCGGAAGGTGATGTCTAATGCAATGTAGTCGTTGATATGTCGTATTGTAAATAAGTGCGTTTGTTTGATCAAATTTCAGCCACATTGTTGTGCTAATGCATTTGTCATAACTAACCTAAACCCCTGAGTTGGCTGCCATGAATCTCAGCAGATGTAGGTCAGTGATAAATCTTAGATAAAGAGGAACTGAAGGGTGCTTTAATTATGGAGTAATTTGCGAGCTGTAAGTAACTTCTGTTAAGTTTGTCTGTTTTGCAGTAATATAAAAGATTTAGTACAATTTTGTCGAGGGGTAAATGGATAATTTAATTGTTTGTTGGTAGTGGGTAAATTAATTTGCCATGTGGGAATACCCTGATGAAAAATGCTTACTTGCACATTTATTGAACGATGCTTACTGATGCTTAGTGATCCATTCATTATATTGGTAACTGACGATACCAACAGTGCCGCCAGCATTGTTACCTACTGCACATCTGATCTACGCAGCCTCCTCGGTATGTAAGCCGAGACGGCATTCGTAATTCCATCTTTTCTTCTCGAGCCTTCGACTACGTCGGACCTGCTGTTCCTTCATCAACCGCCATGGAGCCAAGGGTACACCACAGGAACCGATGGACTGGTCCTCCCCACTCGGTCCCCGAAGCCTCTTTGGCTGACCCACCGCTACTTGTGTTCTCCACTATTTCAGCAGCTTGCTCCCTGCCCCCTGGACCTGAGACTCTGCAGTCTACGGTCCCCACTATGCCTATCGGTCGTACCCAAGAGACGGTCACTACTTCTCCGCTTTAATGCGGACAATTACAACTGACCGTCGACCTTTCCAGGCTATAGCAGGACCTACTCACCGCTAAAGAATGGTGTAGCCATTTGACACTTCAAGTCAAGGCTCGACGGACTGCTGCATGACAAGCGCTCCGCCATTCCGACGGTCCCCTCTCATTCTTCTCTAGCCTCCCCGGCTTCTAAGCAACGGACCCACGCACAACAAGATGGTTCCTTACCTAAGGAGATTGTACACGCTCTTATGGATTTAGCGTTCCACTCATTTGGCTGCAAGCGACTGGTTGCACCATCTCAGGACACTGATGCTTGGGTTGCATCAACAGTCACAGGTGGAGTAGTCCGGTCCCTCCCAGTCTACTCCACCTGTGTCTCGATTAGTCCCTCAATCTCTTCCTCCTCTACCACCGAGTAAGAGGACTCGGTGTCGGTCGCCTCCAGTGACCCGCCATTTCGTCATGCACATTTCGAAAATGCTTTTCCAGATGACCCGGACCCATCAGAGATTCCCTACCTGATATCCTTAAAATCATCGAAAATAGAATTCCGTACTGTTTTTTTTTATAACCCTTCCACGGACGCACCTAAGCCCAGCAAGAATAGTGGTCTGTCTACAGGTTTTGGGTTTAGCCTGCGTGACCGGCTTCCATGGCAGCAACCCGTCCTGTGACAATCAATTTAGCATACAGTTCGCCCTTGGAACTTGACACTGAGCCTCCTCCACCTCGTGGCGAAACGTCTTTCTTCCGACCTACCCTGGAGGGGATCGTCAATCCCACGGTGTTTGACACTTACCCCAAGTCGGAGTTCCTTACAGCCGATCTTAAAATGGAATTCGGTACTTCGGTACCTCTATTTTTATTCCCCGTTGCCACACGTTCCATACAGCTGTCTTATGTAGGGACAATGACCGTCTTCTTTGCCTCGGTTTTCGTGCAGCATCCCAGGCCGACGTGCTGAACACTGCAGCCAATGCGTTATGTGAAAAACCTTCTATGGACCCACCACTGGGGCACACCAGGGATGATGCCTTACTCATCAGTCAAGTCTTCCACAAAGCCTTCCTTGCTACCTACCACTCGATGAAATGACTGACTCGCGCGCACTCTTCAACTCCACATTGTGGCTTTGCGAGGCCGTACTTAACACGTCTCCCAACCTTCATGACTCTACTAGACATATACTTGGGAACCAACCTCTGCATGAGTCTAATACACTCTTTCGCGGTCTCATCCCTAAACTAGCACTGCAATTGGATATCACCTGCAAGCTGAAACCTTGACCAAAGCCCACGCATCGTTCAAAACACTCCGGTCTCCTTCATCCCGACGACAACGACAACTGTAATGTTCAGTCTTCGGCCCACATGGAGGATCATCGCTGTTCCTCTCCTCGGCGGAATCAACAGGCATTTCCTTCTAAGGCCACGGGACATGGACGAGGACGCCCTCGAGATTGCAGCACAACCCCGGATAGACGATTTCAACATACTTCCCCCAGTCCCTGTTGCCGTTCCAAGCCCCACCATTGACATTTGTGCCCACCCCTTACCTGTGGGGGGGGGGCCTCTGGCACTACCTCCGGCTTGGCAAACGGTAGCCAAGACGCGGTCGTTCTCAAGATAATTTCAGTCGGTTTTTGTCCAACCTTCCTGTCTCCTTCTCCCTTACGGTCCCCTCCATGGACGTTGGCACTGGCGCCAACTGTGCAGTTCAACGTTGAGGTCACGGCCCTCCTCGCCAAGCGTGCGATCCATGTTGCTCCCAATCCGGAGTGACCGGGATTCTACAGTCCTATTTTTCTGTTTCCAAAGAAGACAGGGGACTTCCGTCTTATTTTCAATCTTCGCCCTTGAATCAATTTATCGACAACCCTTATTTCCTGATGAAAACTTTGGAGTCCATTCGAGCCTCGCTATTTCCAAACGAGTGGGCGATTTCTATAGATTTTGCGCATATCTTCACATCCCATATCTTATGCATATCTTCACATCCCTTTTCATGCCAGTGTCCGATTTATTTACAACGGCACGGTTTACGAGTTCCAGTGCCTCCCTTTCAGACTCAGCGCGGCTCCACAAGTTTTCACTACGGTTCTCAAGCCAGTCCTTACCCCTCTTCATCAATGTCAAATCCGTGCGGATGCCTATCTCGACGATTGGCTTCTTCCCCATCACAACGTTCCACAACTGCTCTCTAACAAGGATTTCACGTTACGACTCCTACACAGCCAGGGTTTTGGCATCAACCTCCCAAAATATCGACTGTTTCCAGCCCAGTCTTTCCAATTTCTCGGCGCACACTTCGACCTTCTTCGTGCAACCGTCATGCCCTCCCCTGACGGCATCACGGACGTACTAACGCAAATTCGGGACTTTCGACATCAACCAACTATAAGCTTCACGACCTCAACTCTCTCATCGGTACCCTGGACTCCCTACCTGCTTGTACCTTATGGTCGCTGGATGGTGCGTCCCTTACATCACTTTCGTATCGGCAAATGGACTACAGCTACCCCACGACAACGTTCCCGTTCTCAACACTCATCTGGTGGATTGACGTCTCCCAACTCACGGCTACGGTTCCCCTTCATGAACTGCCCCGTCATCTTCACCTCTTCACAGATACCTCTCTTCACGGGTAGCGTGCTCACATCGGCGACCGGATGTACATGGATACCTGGCACCACAGATAACATAAATCTGTCGGAACTTCGTGTAGTCTTTCTCGGTCTCCAGTTTTCCACCACGATATAGCTAACAGTGTTGTCCAAGTCCACATCGCTTACCTACAGAAAGGCAGCGGAACCCGGTCGTGGTCTCTCCACAATGACACCTTGGACATTTTTCATCTTCCAGTCCAGTACTCATATACACCTTGGAGCATGAGCAGGGATGCTAGGGCCTTCTGTATTTAGACCGTTGAGGTGGCTGGTTGCTTGGTCGTTTGGAGAAGTGTCAAACAGAAAATGGTCGCACTCAGCAGTGCTATGACCGAATGTGGGAAAGACCTTAAGTGGGTCCGTCTTATGGAACTTGGGCACGTCCAGCTGGGAACTGCTCCATACAGTCTGCATTCAGATAGTCAATCTGAATGTTATGTCTTTGCTAAAAAGTCGATTGTTGAAGGGCGAAATCGGGAAGACTTGGGCAGTGTCTATGATGTTGGAGTGCTACGGTGTTACGGTGCTATGATGACTATTAGTGAGCGAGGTTGTGAAGAAGTGTTGTATGTGTACTGTAGGTTATCCTGTGGTTAAGTCAGTAGTGGTTTTAAGATGGCCTTGAGTTGGTTTTGAGTTGATTAGTAGCATTTGTACATAGGAGCGTATGGTTAAGGACCACGGCTTCTGAGAATAAATTAAATAAAGAATCCGTGTTTCAGCGAAACGATAAAGATTTAAACCAAACTAAGCTACGTTGTTAATTTCGAGGTCTCTCGAAATTGGCAGCTATAGAAACGATTGAATGGCGTATTTATTCTGCAGGTGCAGGCTTTCAGAGCTGAGTTGAATTGTTTCAAAGTAGCCAGCAACAATCGACTGCATGCCTAGAGCTTTGTTGTCATAGCTGTAAATAGTCCTAGGTGTAAGCAAAAAAAAACTGCACTTTGTGAGGATAACACCATCTTTGGTGTACTTCACACCCATGAAAAACTTGTAGGAAGTGGTGCCCACCTGAAACCTGTCCATAAACCAACATGGCCACCATTTTGCTTGTAAAATGGGCGCCATACAATAAAGAAATTCAAAAATATATACTATTGTGTGTAAGTTTGGTGTTATTTGCTAGGTTTTAAGGTCTGACGAATTCAAAAAAAGGCTCTAGAAGGTGCCAGTACTCCACCCGAAAAGATATCCAAGATGGCGGCCAAAATGGTGGCAAAATTCAAGAGTTTTTCACAATTTTAAAATATGCTTATAAGGTAGAGACATAAATGCTCAAAAACGTGAGTTCGTTTGCACTAGTAACTATAGCAAACACCAGGTCAAATTCGTAAATAGTAGCATAGTGTGTTCGTAATTAGGAGCTAAGTTGTGGCTGGTTCTCTGCTGTAACACTGCATTTTTCTTCAATTCACCGTACGTTACATCTTTAAAGTGATACGGTAGAAGTTCTAATTAAGATAAATGGATGTTTTTAGACTTAGATATCAGGCATCGATGTATATTTTCCATCACGGATAATTAGAATGATTTATTGCAATTAGGAGCTAAGCTACGGCAATTTATCTACAGTGTATTGATGTGCATTTTGCATCTATTTACCACTAGTTACATCATTAAACTGCTGCAGTAGCCGTTCTAATTAAAATAAATAGAAGTAAGTAGGCTTAGATGAAAGATGGAGAAGTATATTTTGGAACAAGGGTGATTAAAACGATTTATAGTAATTAGGAGCTAAGTTACGACAGTTTGTCTACACTGTAGTGTAATGGTGTCCATTTTGCGTCTATTTACCACAAATTACATCTGTAAACTACTTCAGTAGCCGTTATAATTAAGATAAATGGATGTAATTAGGCTTAGGTGAAGGATGGAGCTGCATTTATTCGAGTAAGAGTAAATAGAAGGTTTATCGTAATTAGGAGATAAGCTACAACTGTTTATCTATGATGTAGCTCCATGCTTTCTTCTTCAATTCATCGCATGTTACATCTTTAAAGTGATGCGGTGTCAGTTCTAATTATGTTAAATGGATGTAATTAGGATTATATGAAAGGTGGCAAAATGTATACGCAAACCCAGGTAATAAAAATGGTTTATCCTAATTAGGAGATAAGCTACAAGTGTTTATCTGTGCTGTAGCTCCATGCTTACTTCAATACTCTCTAGTTACATGTTTAACATGATGCGGTGACATTTATAATCATGATTAATGGATATATTTTAATACGTTTGTTGGAAAGATATATCTCCATCTTACATCTAAGCCTAATTACATCTTTTTATCTTAATTAGAATGGCTACTGCAGCAGTTTAAAGATATAACTTGTGATAAAAGACGGAAAAAAACATAGTGCTACCACGTAGATAAATTGCCGCAGCTGAGCTCCCAATTGCAATAAATCGTTTTAATATCCTTGTTCCAAAATATACATCTTCATCTTTCATCTAATCCTAATTACATTCATTTATCTTAATTAGAACGGCTACTACAGCAGTTTAACGATGTAGGCCCTAACATGTTTTAAATAGACAC
>JAHWFP010089906.1:0-10415 GCA_023313725.1 Lithobius niger
TGTCGAAGGTTGTTGTTGTGCCAATAAGGTTGTTGTTGTGTGCCAATAAGCCACCGTACGTTGCGATCACGCAGCTTTAAAATGGCCTGCAAACAATAATAAGCTATTGGAAAGCTATTTCCGCCCAAAAGGCATCGAAAATAGGTTTGTATTTGTATTATCTACATTATTAATATCGTAGGCTATGCGAGCGAATCATCATTCGCATGTATCATCGCGCAGCAGCACCAATGACTGTAGAGACGTTCAGAATCGGGGCTAGTGCTGCCATCTGTTGCCTCTCATGATATTAAAAATATAAAAAGCCAAGAGTGCTAACAAACAATTCAGGGCGACTTTTCGAAAAATTTCTTTTTTTCGTCTTCAGGTTGCAAGATAAATTTCACATATCTTCTTATTTTTTAATAAGTTAAAAATATGTTAAAAATAATAAAAAAAAACCATAATTTCCCCACTCAAAAAAGGAAGAAAAATATGGTGAAGCCCACCTGCCCACCTGCTCCTTGGGAAACTGAGTTGCAAGTGAACTGAATGCAAATCTGGCTGCCTGCATCGTCATGGAGCAGTCCATTTCAAGGCGTGGATTGTTTTATGTTTTAATTTTTTCTCTTATAATTTTCCAGTTTAAGATTTTTAAATGGCGGCGCGAGTGAGCGAAGCATAGCCTATAACGGACACCAAATTGCGAAATGTTGGTTAGTTGGTTGGTCCGTTGGTTGGTTGCACATGGTTGGAGCCCAAAGGAAAGGTCCGATTGGAATGAAATTTGGTACATCGCAGCGAAGGTGGAAGCCCGATCTAACAGGGCAAAAAGCTCGCAAGGCATACAACACATCAGCAATAATTTTCGACACCTTTATTTTATATTATCAGATAATAAGGAGTAAAAAGCACGGTAACAGATTGTGTGAAGGCAAACCAAGCAGTGCTACGTAAAAATACAAACAACGTTTCGAAAGTTTTCAATTTTCATCATCAGGTTAGCAATAAAATTGAAGCATGGCAAAAGCCACTAAGTCGCCCTACGTGAAAAGCATAAAACAGTAATTTAAAACGGATAAAAACCACCAATTTCTCCCCTCAAAAGAGGCAGAAATGGCAGCCGAAAAGGAACGACCCACCTGTTCCGTTGGGATGCCACGTCGCAAGGCAAGGTGTATGAAAATCACATAACGAATGCATCAGATCGTGGCTCTGCTGCTGGAGGGCTATTGGTTGCAATTAAGCATGGGATCTCCTATGTTGAGGGTCCAGAATTTCTGAGCTCTGAGTACTTGTACTTTGATTTGTCAGGTTTTAATCTCCGTGTACACCTCGGTTATCTGCCTGATGGGCACGATTCTGCTGCGTTTGTGAAGATGTGTGACTCGATCTCCACCGCTTATTGCCGCACTAGGGTTAACATTTTAACTGGCGACTTTAATCAACCATCTGTCGACTGGGTTGCTGGTGCGGCGTCTGGTTGGGCTTCCAAATTCTTTCTGCAATGTACTGCCGACCTGGGCTTTCTGCAGCTCGTCCGGGAGGGCACCAGAGGTGACAAGATTTTAGACCTGGTTTTCTCGGATGACTCAACTGCGGTGTCTAGCATCTCAGTTGGTACCAGGTTGGGCCGTAGTGACCATCATATGGTAGTTTTTGATTTAAGTGTGGTCTCCACAGGTTGTGGTGCCAGGACCTCCCAATGTCGTCGCATAACTTATTTCGCTGCCCTTAGGGGCCTTTTGGGTAATGTCGACTGGTCTCCTTTGTTGTCTAATTGTCTTAACTTAAATGAGATGTGTAATTATTTCTATGAAATAGTTTTTGATAGTACTACCCAGTGCTCTCGTGTTTCCTCTACCAGATGTCGGGCCAGGGGCATACGTCTTCCTGGGTCCATTCTTAAATTACAGCGAGTACAGCTGAATCTGTGGCGTACTTTCAAGGCCAATAGGTCTTTATCTAACCGGGTTGCCTACAATGCGGCCCAGCTTAGGTACTCCAAGAGCATTAGAGAACTTGAAATTTCCCACGAGCGAGCTATTATCGCTAGGTGGGACCCTACGGCGTTATTTGGGTACTTGAAACGGTTCTGTTCTGGGGTTAAGCCCCTCTTTTACATGATGGCAGAGTTCTCTCTGCTGAGCCAGACAAAGCGGAGGTTTTTGGGTCTGTCTTCGCCGAGAACTTTGTCACCCCTGATCTTGACATACCAGTCAGGACGGGTGGTCTGGTTCCCTCTGGATTTCAGGAGTTTACAGTTACTGCGGAGGAGGTACTTCATGCCATTGGGAGTCTGAAACCTAGTAGGCCCTGTGGTACAGACGGTTTCTCTGCTTTCTTTCTCAGGGAGATCATGCTTCAGATCTGCGTGCCTGTCTCTTGGATTCTTGATCGTTCCTTGAGGGAAGGCACTATTCCACAAGTTTGGAAGGAAGCTGAAATTGTATCTATTTTTTAAAAAGGGTGATCCCTCGGCACCAGGGAATTACAGACCTATCGCTTTGACTTGTGTTATCTGTAAGGTACTTGAGAAACTGATTCGTGTTAGGATGCTCGAGTTTCTTGCTTCCACTAACCAATTATTTCCGGATCAGTTTGGTTTTTTGCCCGCTAGGTCAACTGTTGCACAGCAACTGTTAGTTCTTGATTTTATCACCGACTCAATTGATGGTGGGCTACCTGTGGACTTACTCTTTGTTAACTTTGCAAATGCGTTCGAATCGGTCTCATTGGAGCGCATCCTTGCCAAGCTGCATTGTGTGGGGTTTCGCGGGTTTATTTGGGACTGGTTTTTGCGAGCTTTTTGTTAGGTAGTTCACAGCGTGTCTCTTGCGGGGGGTGTCTGTCCAAACCGTTGGAGGTCCTCAGTGGCGTTCCCCAAGGCTCTATCTTGGGACCATTACTGTTTGTTATTTACGTTAATGATCTTCGCACTAACTCAAATGCGGTTCCAGTATATAAGTTTGCTGATGATTTGAAGCTAAATCGACAGGTTGTGGATGTTGAGTCTTTTGGTGACCTCCAGCAGGCCCTTGAGGATTTGGATAGCTGGTCCCATACTTGGAGACTTCCCATTGCTGCTCTGAAGTCTGCGGTATTGCAATTGGGCCACAATAACTTGAATTTTGATTATATCTTAGGGGGCGCTGGTACTCCAGCTCATAACTCTATTAAAGACCTGGGTGTTTGGCTCTCCTGTGACCTACGGAGCACAACTCATTGTAATCTCATAGTTAAAAAAGCCAGGCAGAGGGCTGCGGTTATCAGAAAGTCTTTCAGGTCGGGTGACCGGGCCACCTTGATCTGGGCTTTTAAATCATATGTGAGGCCCATACTCGAATTCACGAGTCTGGTGTGGAACCCCAACCTGCTAGGCGATATTGAGTGGGTGGAGTCCGTTTAACGGAGGTTCACTAAGTCCTTGCCGGGGCTGAGCAAACTTGACTATCCGAGCCGGCTCCGGGTTCCGGGTTCTTGATTCCTTGGAACTCAGAAGGCTGAAAGCAGACTTATATATGGTGTATTCAATCTTGCACGAAAAAATGTTTGGAGACTTCCATGGGTTTTTTTGAGCTGAGGGGCAGTATCTACACCCGTGGCCATGCTAGATGGAAGCTCGTCCCTGGGACGTCCAGGTTGAATTGTCGGCAAAATTATTTTTCTAATCGCGTGATCAAAAGCTGGAATGCGCTCCCGGCAGCTGTTGTCTCGGCGTCTACTCTATCTCAGTTCCGTTTGCGGCTGAATAAATGTAATCTTAATACATTTTTGTCCCGGTTTTAATGGGTACTGTTTTTTTGTCTGCAGTTTGGTTTTATCTTTTACCTGCCAACTAATTCGGCGTTTGGTGGACCAATTTAGTGTAAATTTCTTTTTTATCACTATATTGTTGTTTGTTTTATTTTTGCTGTGTGTTTTAACCTTTTATAGATTTTTGCAGTGTGTTTTAACCTTTTATAGATTTCTGCTGTGTGTTTTATCGTTTTATAGATTTTTGCAGAGTGTTTTAACCTTTTATGCATGTTATTAAGTCAGGCACAGTGTTAGTGGTACTTTGGTATCCTTCTGTAAACCTGTTTTCACTCTTTTGTGTGAAAACTATTCTTATCTCATCTATCTTATCTTATCTTATCAAACCTTTGAAGCACGTGACCCCGATTTGCATACACTTTGCCTTGCGACGTGGCGTCCCAACGGAGCAGATGGGTCGTTGCTTTTCGGCTGCCATTTCTGCCTCTTTTGAGGGAAGAAATTGGTGGTTTTTATCCGTTTTAAATTACTGTTTTATGCTTTTAACGTAGGGCGACTTAGTGGCTTTTGCCATGCTTTAATTTTATTGCTAACCTGAAGACGAAAATTGATAATTTTCGAAACGTTGTTTGTATTTTTATGTAACACTGCTTGGTTTGCCTTCACACAATTGACCACCTAATAACAATATACACAAACCAACATGAGAACAATGAAATAAAAACCTACAAAAACTAAAAACTGGTTGCACCCAACACCACCAAATACTTACAAAAACAATTTTCAGGTGGGAAACCCAGAAGTTAGGTTTTTGCCCTGTCAGAGGGTTTCCACCTTCGTTGCCTACCAAACGCTCGCAAAACTTGTTTGATTTGGTATATCGCTTGATATGCCCAAAAGTATTGCTGAGCCAAATTTTGCCGTATAAATCGAACAATTATTATGGAAGAAATTGGAAGATTGTAAATTTAGAATCCTGAATAGCTAAGGAATTCCGACGAAGCGTATACCATGCTGGTGACAGTCAAGTTAACTTTAAAAAAAAAACACGGTAAATTAAATTTTGGTTGCTTCTTTCTAGCTGATAACCTTTTTCGACGTAAATCAATGAAATAATAACATTTGATTGTCGCATTTTAACCACTAATGGAACATCGCAACTATAAAAAACAAAAGGATTCCGTTAACGATACACCTTAGCACCATTTGAAAAAAAAAATGAATGCTTGGAGGGATTACCGTCAGCATAGCGACTAAACTGGCATTTACACTAGCGATGGGAATCTCGAATATGAAACCGAAATCATCGTATCACGACGAAGCTATAGATATAAAACTAACTATACCGCAAACGACATGTTTAGCACACAGCACGAAACAACAACATGTCTGCGTTTAATAGTTTAAAGATTCCTCGTTGCCATGGCAACGTGCAGCAATTACGTGTAGTCTCGACACCGTGGTGCATTAATCAATAGGCCTAATCTCAAACGCAGCTGTTACTTAGGAAATAAAAATGACAACTAAAAATTAGGCCTAAACGCTACAAATTAGGCCTAAAGGCTAAAGTAGGCCTAAGAGCTAACACTTTTTGACCTACAATATTGTGATCGTTACTGATGGATTGTAATGTACTTTTAAGATCGCTATCACTGAGCGTGATAGAGGTGTGCGCCTTAATATTTTCATTGGTGGCGGTTTCAAGACTATAGTGTTATACCAGCGGCAGTATTGCCAACCTGCTGAATCTTTTGATTATTGTTAAAAACTAACGCTCTGATGATTGTTTGGCCTTCAGTTAAATGCTTTATTATTAACACTAGTTGTAAAGCCCGACATGAAGACGAGAAACTCTAGGAGTACAACTGCCCCATAACACTGAAATGTGTAATTTAAATAATTCCAGTTCTGTTGCGTCGCTCACTCAATCCATGTATCTTGTGATTCATTTCACCATCCTTCATTCATTTCCGTTACCCGGGAGCAGATGGTGTCTTTCAAGTCCTGTGGCCTGGTTCGTTTTTTTCGCACTGAATCCGACTGCGCATTTTTGGTGTCTTTCTAAGCCCTGTAACCCGGGAGCAGACAGATATTTTTTTTTTTTTTCACTCAAGCCCGATTACGTGACTTCATGAAACCAAGTACAATGCCAGATGGAGAAGACATTTCTGCACAGCCTATATGAAGGCGGGCAAATGTCGGAGCACAGCTGCCCCGCAACAGTAAAATGTGTAAATTAAATAATCCAGGTTCTTGAAGAGGGGTCATTGCGCTAAGGTTGCTTCGCTCACTCAATCCATGTATCCTGTGATTCATTTCACCATCCTTCATTCATTTCCGTTACACACATACATACAATGAAAATTAAGCAAAAAAAAAACATCATTAAGCTAAGCCGACCTGACGTACTTCTTGTGATTACATTTGGCTAATCTTATTTTAAAAACAGTTAAAGAAGAAGCTGTGACAACATCAGGTCATTCCAAACATTAACCACACTGTTCGAAAAGAAAAATCAGCGGTAGGCATGCAAACAAAGTTGTATTATTAATTTTAATGAATAACTTCTCGTCCTACTGTCACCTCTGATGGTGAAAAAGCAGTTATAATCAAAATCACTCAAATTGTGTAAAACTAAATACAGATGCAAACCTGTTTACGTTGCCTTTTGGACATATATGTGTAAAACATTAAACGTAAGGATTAGGTCTGTTTTTAAGCCGCGCAATTCAGGAGAGACTACGTTTAAGAACTTAAGCCGGTCGCTGTAACCTTTTCCATTAAGTCCAGGTAGACACATGGTGAACGTTCGCTGCAACGACTCAATGTCCTATACGAGGTGAGGCGACCAGACTAGGCTTGCATACTCAAGATCGGTCTAACAGACACAGAAAGCCGAAAATAATGTTTTACGATCATTGGACATAAAACGTCGTTTACTCATAGCTGCTCGTTGTTGTGCAGTTTCAACAGTGTAATTGTAATGAGTGATGCTTTTCATGTCACTTGTAAACCAGATGCCTAGATCTCGAATAAATGTTTAAAGTTAGTGAAAATCGACTGATTAATCTATGCCAAACTCAGTTGATGATTCTTTATGAGGCTTTTTCTGGCGTGTGTAAGCACCTCGGTGGTCTAACTATGCGGTTCTGGTTTTGAGCTGAGCTAAATAGATTGTAGCAACCATGCAGGCGCCCAGAGGCAGGAAGCTTCCTGTTTTGTCGCACATGCGTGCTGCTGTTCATTAACCCGATTAGCCGGAATTCATTGCTTTTGTCTTGTTCCTACGCAGACGTTGTTTGTGCTTGGCGGGGGTGGAGAGGCCTTTTTGGAACTGTTACTGCCCACACACACCCTGTCACGACGGACCAAACTCAACCACCAATGCAATTTCCCGACAGTGTTGTTTGATCCAGCGTTATCTCAGGGAGACATACATTACGTATAGAATCTATCTAAACAAAAACGTTGACAGTGCAAAGAGACCAAGCTTTGAGTCTAGCCACGAAAGTTTGTGAGATATAAAAATGCACGCGCCAACCTAAAAAAGTTTATTTGTTCGGAATATAAACTTACGCCAGTTTTATTCCTCACAACCTTTAGAGGCTAGAATCAGGGCGGTGGGAATTTTCGTATTTCCAAAGCTTTTTATTAGAGCTCACTGTTTTTGTTATCCACTCAACACTGAGTATAACAGAAACTGCTAAGTTTAGAAAAAAGGATCGGGCCTTGAAAGAAATGATATCATTCAACCAGCGAAATGCAGCCAAGGTTAATCCTACTAGCCAAGTTAATCGCACCGGCTAATAATTCGAAAGTTAAACGAAAACTAGAATATTGCTTCTCGCAGTATCAAACTTCAAGTTTTCATTTAACTTTCGAACTATTAGTCGGTGCGATTAACTTGGCTAATAGGCTTAACCTTGGCGGCATTTCCCTGGTTGAATGATATCACTACTTTCAAAGGCCGACCCTTTTTTGGAAACTTGGCGGCTTCTCTTATACCAGTTTGGGTGTTGGGTGGATATCACAACTTTCATAGGACTGTGAACGTACAAAAAGTCACACCAATTTTTATTTTCATCTCTGTCATTTTTTGGCTGGTGGAATTTTATATTTGTAAATTTGAACATTTGTAATTAATCGTATGTAGTCATGTACACGTACAACACAACAATAACAGTAACAGTAACAATTAGCTAGCCATAGCATTCGCTTCGCTCACTTCATCGGCGGCGATCCATGCTTCATGCTTCATGCTCATGTGGTCATCATGGCTGAGTTGTGAGAGAGCTCAGCCTGGTTGCTGGAGGTTTGCGGATCTGGTCGAACCCCTGGAAAGGGGACCTTGGCAAAGTCCCCGCCAGGACTGCCGGCCAGGGTATCGTGAGAGGCTACCATGCTCCTTCAGCGGCTATGGGAACTATTCTGGTCAATTCTGGACAATCTTTCGGCCTCTGCGATGATCGGAGGTTTCCCGGATCGAATTCCCGGGTTGGCACCTCCCTTTACCAGATATTTCTTCTTCTTTAAAAGTCTGGTAAAATGTTCAAAATTGAGCCGGTTCAGCCATACAAGCATTAAGTTGCTTCGGCTGAGTTAAGGCTCAAAGAAATTAATTTTTTTTAAATAAAAAAAATTAAATTTCTTTGACACCAGAGCATCACAAAATCGAAGTACTGATTATTTCGACGCAAACTAATTGCAATTATTGCTTCATTCAAAACATACGACTTGTTTGTTTGCACTTTTGTTCATCTACTCCTTCAGATGTAAGCCCCTTTGGAGGTGAGAGAAAAGGTTTAATTGACGTGGAAATTGCTCACTTTGCTCGCTCAATCCACGAACTTCCGTGTTTCAAAAGCGGAATGTTTGACAACCTTTCAAACCATATATCTTGTATCCTCAGAATGCCAGTCTTTAATGCACACTGCTTGCTTCGTTCTAGCAACTATTTCCTCTATTTAGTAAATTTAAAGAGATCTAGCCTATTTTCAAAACAGCCATTCATCTGCGAGATGATGCCCCAATCCAGATTAACAACGACTTTGGTACCATCACCTTTTTCATTCGTTGCAGCCAGTTGGTTCTAAATTTGGTGGAAATCGTGCGACAATAACAGAATTTCAGAATGGCTAGTGGATTTCAAGATGACGGCGTTACAGAATTAACGCCGCTAACGGTGTGTGTGTGTGGGGGGGGGGGGGAGGAGTCCCAGGACACCCCGAACAAGGTGAACAACCACATCCCGGTGTTCAGAGTGGTCGGATGCCGGCGAACTGAATGCTGGGTGAATTCCACTACCGCCTGAACACAATTCAAAAATCGTCTGATGTTGGGAAAAGATTTTATGCGAGTCACAGGAAGTTACTGTCACAGGGACTTGTCGCTCGCGCGTGGATACAGAATACTATACGTATAATGAAAGGGAAAAACCACCCAGAGGTCGTATCGTAGAAAAATCCGTTCCTGTAGTGAGCGTTATTAAATTTTACGCTTACGCGCTATTGTAATCATTGGAACTCGAGCTGAACCTCTTTATTGATAAGTTGTGCCACGTTCGAATTCATTATTTGTACCACTGCATCGTCCAGAGAGATTTGGGAAGCGTTTTAGGGTCGAGGTAAAAGTCCCGGACATTACCAGAACTTGACTGGAATTACAAAACCTGAAAAATTCTCTGATCGCTCTGGACAACGTTCTGGCACAAATAATAAAAATAAAAAATTAAAAATTAAAAAAAAACATTTTTGGCACCAGAGCTTGCAAAGGGAACAAGAAAGGTCATGGCTGACCACTAACACCTGCCCAAAGAAAAGTTAAAGAACAATAAAAAGAAGATTAGGGAAGAAGAAAAAAAAACCCATAAAACACAAAAAGTAAAAATAGGTAAGCCCACCTGACATACCTCGTTAACTCACATTTTGCGAGTCTGGATTTAAAACATGCGTAATGGGTTACGTCCCGTTTCGCCAAATCCTGTTTCGCCAAAAAGAAAGCAGATTAACAGCTTTTGCCTCAGGGGCCAGTCCCGTTTCGCCAAATCCCATTTCGCCAAATATCGTTCACGAAATTTTAGGCACACGAAACATTTAAAACATTTAAAAATGAACATTTATAACATGATAATGGTCAGACATTTACACACAAACATCCGTTTTACAGAATCCCATTTTGCAAAATAATTTTATTCAAATTACGTGCCTCGCTCGCGCTACCGCGCTCGCTGCGGCTAAACACATAACATCAGAAACCACAACTAATCAAAAATTACTAACAATTAGGCATGCCTCTTTAACTTCTACAATGTTAATTTTTTTAAGAATATTTTGATTCTAAGAAACGAGATTTTTTAAAATGGGAATTCCCGTTTGGAGAAGCATAACCATCACGTGTATAACTAACTATCCTTAAAAGAGAACCTTGGCATTGACGTAGTGACGTCCAAGCATTCTCAACAATTATATTTAAAGGTGCACGTTTTTCCGTCTGTATTACCAGTTTTCAAAACGCTAATAAATCAATTGGACTTATTCTACCACTGCTTGTCTCTGTTAAATGTTTGCCTTTTAAAGCCCCATTACATAGAAATAAGTATTAAATTTCGTGTACGTAAAATTTTGTCAAATTCGTTTTGGCGAAACGGGATCTGGCGAAACGGGATTTGGCGAAACGGGATC
>JAHWFP010089907.1:8424-49970 GCA_023313725.1 Lithobius niger
AGTCATAAAAATATTTCGTTTCATTACTTACCAGGTGAGAGGATTTTTTACTTCAATATTACGTTTACGGTATTTTATTTTATAAAAGACTTCCAAATTTAGGTTTACTCCTGTGCTGGAGTACACGGCCTACCAAGAAAACAGCTGACCAGAAATGCAACTCTCTACAGCAATATTTAACACTAGCTGTTCTCCGATCTAGCTAGTTCCGGCATCCCCCCCCCCCACCCTGCACACACACATTCCGGTCAGATCCCCTGCCTGGCTATTTTGAGTTTGCTCCGTGCATGATGATGAGTTTGCTGTTTGCATCCCAACCTAAGCGTATTATAGATTTATCTATACAATCGCAGGCTCGAAAATACGCATCATGATTGCATTGAACTTTAAAAAAAAATCCATTTTCCATAGAAATGATTGATAACACATAAAATATTATAGCATTTCTGACCGATCTATTCCAAAAGCGGGAGGTTTCGTCCCGACCTCCCCGGGTGTACATATTACAAAACTGGCATTCAATCATAACGGGGGGGGGGGGGAGTGCTTGAAGCTTGAATGCTAACCATCCTAAGTCTCCCTAATCAAAACTGCCGGAAACTCACTGCCAGAAGGCTGTTGACTTTTGCACCAAAAAAAAAAAATAAGTAGTAAAAAAAAAAGATCCTTTCGACAGTCCGGGACAAATCTTTCGGGAACGAATAGTCGGGAGACGAAAAGTCCGAACACATTCATTCCTTATTTGTCATGCACGGAGGCATTTTTTTTGGGAGGGGATTGACAGCCTCACCCATTTAAAATGCTTAGCATTTTAGACAACCTCCCCAGTTTGACAATATATTCTATGTATTTCGCTTGCCTGAACCATAGGCGACCTATCTGTCGACGCGCCATTAAACCTCATCCCCCCCCCCCCCCCCCCCCTGGTAGGTGAGGGACGATTTTATAAGTGGCGAACGCAGTCATTGTTACAACCAATCGAAATGCAGTACATTAATGCGATTGGGAGCGCATTCTTTTCACGGCATCAGTGAAAACGGAGGAGCATGTTCATTTTCATTCATGAAAAGGCCGAGCGTGTTCATTCTTTGCACGACAGCAATAAAAAAGGGTGAGCCGCAGGCAGTGTAAGGGTAATGTCGATTGATAGTAACAATCAGTTACAAACGAAATATTAAGACATGTATTGTCGACGGAAAACTCTTGGGAACCAATCGAAACAAACATCAGTGCGACAACAAACGGGACAGTGTACCAACATCGCGTTTTTCTAGGAACCAGCTTGTCATTATTTTTTTTGTAGTTACGCTTTTGACTTGCTGCAGTTGATGGTACAATAATAATAATCACTTTATGGTGACCTTTAACAACCAGCTGATTTGACGTTATGATTTGATCGCGAGGTTTTATGTTTGTTGAGAGACCAAAGGGACCAAAGAGAGTTGTTTAGACAGGGCATCGGGCCACTATGCCCTTAATAAATTCAATTTAATTCAATTCAAAGCGATGGCTTGTCTACATGAGCCACTGTTTCTCATTCGTTAAACCATTGTCAAGAGCAGTAATGGTTATAGCTTAATAATCAAATCAAATCAATCATTTTAACAATATAATCAACAAAGCTGAATCTTCGCGATCAAGTTATAATGTGAAACCAGCGGCTTGTTAGCTTGCGAGCAACTAGTTGCCCAGGATTATCGAGCGAGGGCGCGGCGGTCGCTCCGTCGTTTTCCCGGCATGCACTTCGCACAAGGCGTGTCGCTCGATCGTGGCCCGTTTCGTATCTCTATAAGTATAGTATCTCTGGTGGTATACAACATCTATTCTGTAGACGTTTAAACACGCATGATCTACAAAAATTTGTCGTTAGAAGACTGATCTTTGACGTTGTGTGTGTAGACGTTGTGCTTTACAATGCCTAAAACCTCATTATAAGACCCAAAGCGGCCTTATAACGGAATTTAGGAAATGTACGTGTTGTAACTCAATGCCGCGTCATCCATAGCTTTAAAATACTGCCATTAGGCTTGGTGCAAGCACATTCTACAAAATATGCTCGTAGCATTGATTAGTGTTAGCGGGACGCGCAAAAACGTGTGTTGCTCATTTTCAGAGTTCCCGGTGTTGCATGAGTAAAGGAGCATTATTTTGTGGTAACGGTGACCATTCCTGAAGTCTTCCAACGATTAATTGCTGCGTGAAAGGACTGTGTAATATACATATTTAATGTGAATGAATAATGCTGCAGCGCAATATACAACAGACACATACTTTGGTTCTCTGTCTCTTTGAATTAACGAGTCTGCATAAAGAGGTACGTAGCATCAGCCCACTGACATTGTTAGCTTTAATAATTTATCGGCGATGCAATGTTTCACGTTTAAAATTACATATCACGCATCAGGAGTTACTTCCATAATTCAATTCAGCTGCTAGAGCAGTCTTGTTTACAGTGTATTCACAGCGTGACTGATGGCAGAGTCAGAGGCTAAGTGGATAATGCTTCAAATCTCTATGGTTAAGTCTTTATAGATATTAGAAAACCGTGGACGGATAGTGTTAATGGTCTATCCTATGGTTATCTTTTATGATAACACAACTAGTATGGAGAAATCAAAAACACAAGACAAGGAGTAAGCTATCACTCAAAAAATGGTCCCAGTTTTAGAATCGTTATACGGCGCAGGTCTGTAATCAGCTATCATCTAGCTAAAACGTCACCATTTTGGACTTTTATTGATAGATCCGGATAAATGATGAGGAGTGCGTACCAAAGGAAGAAAGGTTTTTAAAAATCCGTTCAAAGGTCAAAAAATTGTGGAACCTTTTACTTAACTTTTTTCCAAAACAACTGAAGGTATTCAAATCACTTGCAGCAAGGAATGCAGGTGAAGAAAAAGAACATGCTCCAATTTAATTTCTTGTTCCTTAATTCAAGTACAGTATGAATATTTTCGGTCTCAGTTTCGGAACCTTAGGAACAACACTTTTGCCCTCAGTTTCGTCATCTTAAGTGTTGCTTATGTGTTTAATTCCGGAAACTTGTCTTTGAATTCTGTATTTTCGTATATTTGGGGGAAGTCGTGTCATGTTAGTGACCGTCCCCTGCCTACGGGCCTGAGACAGAAATACGTTAATATCGACATCGGTCACACTGCAAGTTCATTTAGAAGTTTAAAAAAAATTTACTTATCTAGCCCATCTACCCCTTTTAGTCCAGTGCCAAAGTGCCATTTTTGTAGTAAACCTTGTACGGAGGTATATACAATGGTTTTTAATCGATCTATATGTAAATTTTATGTTGAATCCAATCTGGATGATGCCACCTTGCCAACCTTGAGCATTTAGTTAAAATCCAAGATGGTGGCCGTAAATGTAGCTTATTTTCATGTTTTTTTACTGTACAGCCGAATATATGCGTTTTTTTTAAAAGGAAGATGTGAAAGTTGTAGAACAGCGTATTTGGTACCTTTTATGTCGTATGTTTGAACGGCGTAAAGCTATAATAACAGAGCTTTGACCCCTGGAAATTCCAAGATGGTGGCCGAAAACTTATATTTTTTAATTCAATGTGCTATTGTGAGACCTCTAATACCCCGAAATGGACATGCTTAGAATTTTCTGAAAGGTGGGGATCTATTCTTTCCATCAATCTAGCCGAAATTGTTTAGGTTTGATAGGGACCCTCCTACACTCATTAAAAATGAAGAGCTAATGGCGTAGCGGCAAAAGCGTATGTTGATTTTGTAATTCAAAGTTCTGTTGTGAGCCCTCTAATGCCTCAAAATGGGCATGATTAAGCTTTTCTAAAAGGTGGAGATCTATTCTTTTCATCAATCCTAACCGAAAATGTTTAAGTTTGTTGGGATCGTCCTATGCTCATTTAAAGATGAAGAGCTAATGGCATGGCAGTCAAAGTGTATGTTGATTTTCCAATTCATAGTGTTATTGTGAGTCATCCAATACCCTGAAAAGGACATGCTTAGGCCTTTCTGAAAGGTGGGGATCTATTCTTTCCATAAATCCAAACCGAAACTGTTTAAGTTTGATAGGGACCGTCCTACGCTCACTTAAAGATGAAAAGTTAATGGCATAATGGCAAAAGTGTGTGCTATATTTTTGAATTCAAAATGCTGTTGTCAGCCCTCCCGAAATGGACGTACTTAGGATTTTCTGAAAATTGAGGATCTATTCTTTCCCCATCAATCCTAACCGAAATTGTTTCACTTACAGATAGGGACTGTTGTACGCTCATTTTAAGGTGTAGCTGTAATACGAGTAGTGGCTAGTGCCATTGCAACGCTAATATTTGTATTTAAGTTAAACAATTTAGAAAAGGATTGGTGGATAGAATAGATCTACACCTTTTAGAAGAGCCTAAGCATGCCCATTTCGGGGTATTAGAGGGCTCACAACAGCACTTTGAATTGCAAAATCAACATACACTTTTGCCGTTATGACATTAGCTGTTCATTTTTTAATTTGGTAGGACGGTCCCTACCAAACTTAAACGATTTCGGTTTGGATTGATGGAAAGAATAGATACCCACCTATCAGAAAAACCTAAGCATGTCTATTTCAGGGTATTAGAGAACTCACAATAGCACTTTGAATTCGTTAATCTAAGTTAGGCCACCATCTTGGAATTTTGACTAATTTCCCGGGGTCAAAGCTCCATTATTTATAGTTTTACGACGGTCAAACATAGGGCACAAAAGGTACCAAATATAATGTTCTACAACTTCCTAACACATCTTCCTTTCAAAAAATGCGTATATTGGGCTGCATAGTCAAAAAAACATGAAAATAAGCTACATTTACGGCTGCCATCTTGGATTTTAACAAAATGCTCAAGGATGCCAAGGTGGTATCACCCAGATTTGGATACTGCAGTCATTTTACAGATAGAACACGATTGAAAACTCGTATATACCTCCAAACAAGCTTGATTAAATGGCACTGGATTATTAATGCGGATCGCAGAAATATCGTGTGCGAGTTATTTATCGGCTGGTTTTGAAGAAATGGGCAATGATCACCATAAAAGATAAGAGATGGTGCCAGTTACATTACGATTCTGAGCATTGCTGCGATGAAGATACCACGCTGTCCGTGGAATCATTCGTGGCACGTGTCCATGCTTACGGTATAATAATGCAGATGGTACTGACGGCCTACATTTTTTTCTAAGCCAACGAAAACTCGCGACTGCTGCGTTTACTAAAATGGTGAATTAAACACTTCCTACATTGTTTTTCCAAAGCAACTCTTTATTGCATATTGTCAATACGACTATGTAGCTCGGTGTTCACTGAACGGAAAGATACATTCGTTTGGTCACTTTGCAGCTTCAAGACATATACAGACAAAAAATAAAACACAATTTTCATACTGATGGAACGTGGAAAAATGTGGAAAGCCACATGCAATGTTTGCACGTGCAAACTGCAAACCGGTTGCAGTTGAATTCAGGAATATCCTATGGCATACGACGGATTATAACCACTAAATTTGCGAATTTTTGTAGTACAAAATAGCGTAAACAAATACAGATTTTAAAAAATGTCTTATTTTCTTGTGATGGTAGACCACAGGAACAATTTCTGGTCGAATAAAAAAGAAATCTGATTATTTGTGTGAACATGACAACATGACGGTTTTGTTTTAGATCTAGACACACGTTAGTGTGTCGCCGCCAAGTAACAGTAGATCATCCCATTGTAGACATCAGATTGTTAAAAAAATTGATTGTTAATGATAAAAAGGCGGCTCACTAGCAGACATGTGTCTGTTAACTGTAAGCAACTGAAAGCGTATTTTGGCATGTTGAGGATAAATCCCAATGCGACAGAAATGTTTCAAATTGTAGAAAATGTAAGGGGAAGAGTCAGAGATTAAGAAAAACTAAAATTTAAAGGATGAGTGTCTACCAATCATAAAGAAAAAGATGCGTCAATAACGTTGGTTTTATGTGGCTAGCTAGAAATAAGATTTTCCCCATGTTAAATCCCATATACTTTTTGCTCATGGCTAGCGCAAAATTGAGAAGGCCTACGTAGCTGAATTTTGGCACACGGATGCATGGTGATCTGAGCATTGTCCTTATGTTGGTTTGAGAGTTGTAGGGGTCAGGACAAATGCGTGGGAGGGTTTTGAAATTCGCTATCAGCGAATTTAAATTTCCTTTCTTTTCCAAGTTGCAACCAACGATTTCAAGCAACAATGTCTTGAACAATCAACACTGGTCTTTAGATTTATTGTAAAAGCCTGCACGAACTAAAAACTGAACTGTAACGAAGGACAACACAAGGAAACATTAACGTTACCGTGGATTGCGTAAGAATAAAAGGATGCACGTTAGATGATGGTTACGCAACAATACGAGCATCCACGAGCTCACGAAGTTTTTGTTAATAACTTAAAAATAAAATGCTTCGCGTTCTGCTGTTTTAGTAACAGCGACCTTCGGGGGTATGACTAAATGTCAATGAAATCTTGAAAAGTTAAGGGGAAAGTGCAGAGATAAATAAAACAACTGAAGGGAATGCGTTGATTGAGTGAGCGAAGCAAACGAAATCAGCTATTGTTAGCCAGTGTGTCCCAAAATGGGATTGAAGCAACTTAAGCAAGTGAATAGTGGTCATACTATAAACTAAGCCGTGGTAATTTGGCTAATCTAACGGCTAATTGGCAACGGTAAATTTGAAAATTAGAAATGTGAAAATTTATAGAAATAAAATTCTTCTGGAAAAAAGCTACAGTTGAAGATAGCACGGTGTACCCTTGTGTCCTCTGAAAGTTGTGACATCCACCCAAAACCAAAACTGGTAGAAAAACCCGCCAAGTTTCTAAAAACGATCGGCCTTTGAAGGTAGAGATATCATTCAACCAAGGAAAGGCCGCCAAGGTCATTCCTATTAGCCAAGTTAATCGCACCTGTTATGATGGAGGAATGGTGAGCATGACAATGCGTTATGTAAGTTCGCCACTACAGCTCCTCCACTTTTATTTTTACCATTACACCACTGTTTTTAACTGGTGTTTATCTTGCTTGAAAACGACTCCGAACTGAGAAACGAAACATCGTAATTTGAAACTTGGCTTCAGTTGCACTCACTGGCTTTTCACCTGTCTTTTAATCTATCAAAGTGCTTTTAAATATATCTTGTAGTCACGACATCAGACACCTGTAATTCAAAGTATTATCTACAGACAGATAGACTCTTACACCAACACCTGTAAATCGTCACAATATGAACAGTGAAACAATGCAATCAGCTTCACCCTCATGTTTCATATTTTGAGACAGGTTTGTACAGCTGTTGCACTGCATTGAATTTCAAACTGGCATTACGCAAGCATGAATGTTAAATAGAATGAATACGATTAATTAAATAATATAATACCTCAATGAATGTAATAATAATGAATACCACAGTGAATTTAAATAATAATAATACCACCAAACCATTTTCTACCGCAAAAGTATTCCATCTGCAATTCTGTGTCAGCATTAACCATTTAATACGACGTTGCTGTAAACCAGGCATTTATTAACTTTTAGTGATGCGTGACATGCTCAAATTTGCCATATTTCAAATTTTCACATGCACTCTATGCTTTATAATTAGGTTTAAGTTTGAAAATCAATAAAATTGGACAAGGGATTACAGGAATTAATTTCAAAGTAATCCCTGAAATTACAGATTGTGTCGTATTGTGGGAGAAAATGGTTCTGGTGTTACAATTATTTAGATTCACCGTGGTATTCAATGTTATTACATCCACTGTGGTATTATAATTATTTATTATAACCGTGTTCGTTCTATTCAACCATTCATGCATGCATAATGCCAGTTTTGAATTCAAGCAACAACTGTATAAAATTCTCCCAAAATATGGAACATGAAGATGAAACCGATTGCATTGTTATGCTGACACATATTGTGGCGATTCATTGAGTTCGCTCTTAAAATACATTGTTCTGGCATTACGTGGTGGTTACTCAGGCATTACTAAGGCGTTAGCCTAATATAATAAATATTTCGGAAAATTAGACAGAACTTAATGTAAAACTAAAAGATTCAACACATTAAATGAAACCTAAAAGCACGTACGTAACGTCTTTGAGTTGCTTGCTGAACACCATTAATGGACGAATTAATTCATCCTTACGAGTCTTTAATGTTGTTTAATGTTCTGATTTCACACTGTGCAACCTACACACAACGTTTTCTATGTGGTGTAGGTTAGTTCAAATAAGTGTGTAAACTCTGTGTAATAAGTGTATACATTGACATTTGCCCGTGTGCATTGCCAGGATGAATCTTTTTATTTTTCATTGGTCTCGTAGAATCCGAGATGTAACTTGGTAACAAGTTTTATCTAATTTTCACATATCCTTGTGGGTACCTTCAAATATAATGGTGAAGTTGTGTCTTATATATTATGCACGTTGATCTTGTGTGTTCGATGAAATTTCAGGATGCATTCAAAGAAATGTTTAATCGTTGGGTATCTTTGAATTAACCCTTTACTGCCCAACGGCCTATATGTTGGATGGCTAGTGAGCGACAAAAAACTAAGTCCCAACGTGCAAAGCGAGCGGAAACATCCCAGTGGTCAGCGTCCTTGTCTACAAACCAAGTGAATGCCAGTTCGAATCCCGCGATCGACCCAACTATCATATAGGACTTATAAAAAAATGCATCCACTTTGACATGGGCATTAAAGGGTTAATAACTCTTTTCTCTTTCCCATCCAAGCCACAATAACCCTTTACTACCCAACGGCCTGTATAGTAGATGGCTGCTGAGAGGCAAAAAGTAAATTCCCAATGCGCAACGCAAGCTTTGTGAGGGTCCCCGGGGACCCAGAGCAAAGAGAGCAGAAACAACCCAGTGGTCATCGTCCTCGTCTTCAACCAAGTGAATCCCGCGACCGACCCAACTGTCATACGGGACTTACATAAAATGCATCCACTTTGACATGGGCATTGAAAGGGTTAAACACTTGATATGGTATGTCGACTTAATATGAGCAAATAAATTAAACTATGGCTACTATGACTTTAAGCAGTGCATGAGATTTATCTGAAACCCTAAAAAAACTATTCTCATATATCCAGCTTCAGAGGAATTATGAGAGACTGTATAAGTGCAAGGTCACGGAAGAAAATGTGAATAGTGTTTACTTAAGGAATTAACTAGTCACTTTCGCACATAATAACAAAAAAACCAATGAAGAAGATCTGGAGCATTTTTTTTTACTTTCAACGCTCTTAAAAATACATTAGTTCAACCAACAAATTTTGTCAGCCTTCAATCGCTTTGATGAAATACATACGATGTGCAAGTTCAACCAGAAAACTACCATCGTTACCTAGTTTCACTTTTATTAAAAGCAGCGTCCATTAAACCCTTTGCTATAGTAGCAGCCCACTATCAAACTTATGAATGAAATTAAATTAAATTAAATTTAAAAAATAGTTCATCACCATTTGAAGTGAACCGGTTCAGACAGGGTAAGGACTGCCACTTATTCCAATCCATGTCAATAAAAAAAAATCCTAAAACTATAGATACTCCATAAGAGATTGTACAAAGGTTTATAAAAAAATACTGATTATTTAGTACTGATCAGTACTCAAAAGAATCAACAGCAGTAAAAAATATCAAATAATGAGTACAAATATCAAGCGTTTTTTTTTAAACCTTTATTCCCTTTGTCCTTACTGGATTCCCCACTGACCCTGACGGAGAGTGTAATTCATCCAGCGTCAACTTAACTTGAATGGCGACCAGCAACTCCAAATTGGCTGCTGTTGCAGGATCCCTAAAATCAATTTACAACATAGTTGGCCGGCCCTACTAGTCCATTTTCATAATTTTGTTTTTGTTTGTTCCAGCCTCCCCAGCTGTCTGATAGGAGATTTAAATTTCTCCAAATAAAATGGTCCCCGTCACAAATGATCCTATCTAAAAATAGCGCTGCTTTTAAATTCTACTTAATCAAGACAACAACCTCCACCAACATGCGACAATGCCTACCAAACATAGAGCTGAACAAATTTCTAGCCTTTTGGAGCTGGTTATCATATTTCTGGATCAGCAAGTCTTCCTTCTCTCTGATGCTCCCCCCCCCCTCCTCACTAGGATTTAACGACCACGATGTGCTCTCCTTCAATACGAATATTGATTACCACGTCAGCCTATTCCGCTCTCCTAGACCAAATTATAGGAAAGTCGACTACACACTTCTCAACGACATTATGTTATTATTGACTGTCACATTAAGCTTGAATGCTGGCATGTAGCTACCCAATTAGAAATCCTTGAAGACTTTCTTAATGACCTCATCAAATACGTCATTCGCGTTGTGATGCCTGCCATTAGAGAACAACCCCTTGGTACAATCACGGCATTCGGCAATTGCTTACCAGAAAGGAAAAAACGTGCGTACTGTCGAATGCAACGGCAACCCAATACTGCTAATCACGCCTTTTACAAATCTACAAGGAAAGATGCTGTCCTGGCCTCTACTCCGTTCGTTGTGGCTTTGGCGATTTGCTTATCCGTAAGTCCCAAACTGTGCCATAGGCGAGTTTCGCATATGTCAACCGTAACAAAACTATTTCGTTGCTAGCTGCTTCAAACTGATAGGACCATTCTGCTTAAAGGCGGGTTGCCACCAAATGAACATGTGCAGCATCTCGCCCTATTGAGTTCTCTCTCCCAGCAAGGAAAGGAATGCACAAAGCAATATCGTTAAACCCAACAAATAAGCCACGTGACTCCTTAATTATTGACTAAAAAATTTGGAACGTCCTCGTGCACCTGGAAGCAAGCTGTAAAGGTTAACGATATTTCTGTCACTAGATGGAGCCAGGAGTATTTTCTGTATATTCTACCGTGGTGCCATTTCGTAGTATTAATATCGTTAACCTCTACAGCTTGCTTCAGGTGCACGAGGACGTGCCAAATTTTTGCGCAATGATTCAGAAGGCTCGTGGCTTGTTTGTTATGTTAAAAGATATTTCTTTGTGTATTCCTTTGCTGGCTGCGAGCAAGCGCTAGAGAGAACCAGATAGCGTTCGATGGCACTAGATGCTTCAAACTTTCGTTTGGTGGCTACCAGCCTTTAACGACCTTTATATTGCTACCCACCACTTCACTACCTTTTTTCCCCTCTGCCCCTCTGTCCACTTCCACTCTCCTATTATTGAAACTGAGCCCATTCCTGTTCTATTTCACTCAACTGATGCTCAGCTTTTTCTTTTCGGTGAGGTGGGACAGTTCTTGTGGCCCAGACGGTATCTCTCTCCTATCTTCTTCAAAAACTATGCTTTTGTGTCTTGCTATCCAAAATTCATTTCTCCATTGAAATTTTCCTTCCTGGTGGACGGATGCAAATTAATGTCACCCCTGTCCACAGTGGGGTTCTTTTCATGATGTTAAAAATTATCGCCCTATTAGTATACTCAGTGTCGTCTCTAAAACATTTGAGCATTTTTTTTCACAACTACATTTTGAACCCTTGCAAGCATCTCCAAATCAACTCCAACAATCAACATGGTTTTTCTACTGGCCAGTCCTGCCAGATATATCTATTGGAGACATTTAATGATTTCACCTATATATCCTTGATGCTGCATCTCGTGATCTTATGTTGTCCAGGCTTTTGACTCGGTCTCTCACATGAAAATTCTCTAAAAGCTCCTACATCTACAACAGACATCAACGTGTTTGTCTTCCAGGCATACGAGTGACTAGGTCAACATCTAACATCTCCTGGTTTCCTCAAGGGTCTGTTCTAAGTCTGCTGCTCCTTAAATATTTTCTCAGTGACCTTCCAACTTTTATTGTTTCTTTCGATCGGAGTTATGCCGACGATCTTAGGCTACTTTATCGGCTGCTCTTCACCATTCCCTTCAAAGAGATACCACAACCATATCTGCTTGGACTTCCATTGATAGCTTGACACAACCCAGAAAAATGCGTTGTCATGCATTTTGGGCATAATAACCCTCGTTGCATGTACTACCTTGACACCACTGCTATTTTCCTCGAAGACTTCTCATCTTGGCCAGGGTATCCTGATTGACACTGCCCTTAAATTTCACTCCAACACGCAGACTACTTTATCTCCAAAGTTCTTTAAAAAGTCCATTTCATTTCGAAATTGTTTCCCTAAAGATTTTGCTCTGCTCTGTGGAATTTTTCTCAGGCCAACTCTTGAATATTTCTCAGATTACTCGCCCTTGTTAGGCTTTTTTTCTTTCCAGTTTGGAGACCTGCAGATACCATCTTACTAAGTGGTGTGGACCTCTTAAGTCCGTTCCACGTGTTGAACGTTTTCATAAACTCTCCCTTACCACTGTAAACACTCGTTTCAACAGAGGTTACCTCATTCTTGCCTACCAGATTTTGCACCATCTCGTCCATGTTAACACTGCAGATTTCTTTTGCCTCTCTGCCGTCATCACCAGAGGACACCCCTTCAAAATCCGAAGGGATGTTTCCTTTGGTAATGTTCGTGATCGCTTCTTCTGTGAGCAGGTTGTCAATACCTAGAACACTCTTCCTACCAATCTTAATTCTTTTAAAATCCGGATGAAACACCATTTTCCTTCTAGATCATGGGTAGATGGTGGACGAAAAACTAAATTTTGCTGGCCACCAGCCAAGGCATGCTGAAAATTGTATATATTGCCAAAAAGAAAATATACATTTTTTTTGCCAGAATTGGTCGCTCCACTTGTCCCTTGATTCTTTTCTGTTTTATCTTACTTACCTCCCCGTTTACGGACTGATGTTAGTGGTTTTCTCCAATCGACTCCAAACCATTAGTGTGGTTGAACCTTTATTTATTTATTATTCATTTATAATACCTATGGATTTTGGCATTCCTTCCCCGAATGCTTTCTTTCCTTTAGGGGTTTCTTAGTTGGATTGATCCATCCAGCTCTGAAACTCAAGTACGCATGTGCAGCACACTCATCCTTCAAAAGCACCTGCCATTGGTAGGTGGCCATCTTTTTCACTCTCTCGATCTGTCAAGGTGGTGATACAAGAGGGGAGGTAAGGCAGGTGAAGGTAATATAGTATACTTCCTTCTACGCAATAGAAACCATTTGCAGCTGGCCCTGGCTGGAGGGCTGGCAAAATTTAGTTTCTATGTGCCGTTCAGAAATATACATTAACTGTGAATTTCAGCAATCACAGTTGACCTCATCAGAAATGGTGGGTGGGCACTGGGTACTACTTTGACAGGTGCCCTAGGGCTACGAACTGGATTCCCCTCAGACTCCATGAATGCTAACGTGATGGATAAAAGGTTTATTTTTTTTATATGTATTTTTTTTTCCAAAGTTACCTCTTCGGTGTTCAAAAGCCATGAGGCATTCTGAGAAGACCTTCGTCATTCAAGTTATAAAACGGACAAAAAGTTTACCTTTTTTTTAAGAAGCTGAATCCACGTCGATAATCAGACTGAGGTGATGGATGATTTCATTTTGATTGAAGGTAATGAATTTGATCTTTGTCTTCGCATTTAATGCTGTGGTTCATCTTCGGTAGTCAGAGTAGAAAGTGTTGATGTCCGAAGGTGGAGCACATTCCAAAATTAAGCCCTATGATGCTGATTATGAAAGCGGGCTGAAAGTCTGGAACAGGAACGGCATTCTTGCAGTGTGATTGGCCATGGCGGAATTGAAATGCTCAGGATTATCCAGGAGCCCATTAAGCTGTAGTTTTGGTGTGAAAATGTTCAATTTGTTTCCGGAGTGCAAAATTGTGGAAGAGCCTCTGAATTCGATATAGAATGGCGTTCCTGTTCCTGAATGCTTCATCGGGGAAGATTTGGTTTCATGGATTAAAAGTTTTTTTTAGGTTCCGGTGCTAAAGTTAAAAGCATAGCCTTTAGCACAGGAGCTGCATCCGTAGCAAGGTAGTTGACAAATTTTTGTGCTGGAACACTGTGTTATGCTTGGATGGGCTGGTTGGAAAGCATCGAGATCGTCAAACTGCCGTATGGATTGAGCGACGAACTTTGATGCTGGCAAGTTTGAAGTTGCGTTCAGCTAGTCCTGAGTTTGAACATCGCTGTCAAGAGTCGACAACCCGGGGTTGATGGCAACGGATGTGGAAGGCGCTGAAGAGGTGGAAATTAGATCCAGTGTAATTTCCAGGGTTCACTGGACGAACTTGCTAGAAGTGAGTAGATTGTCCGAGTCGAGGGAGAAGTAGTGAGGGTCTCTGCGTTTTCTTTGTGGGGGACGTCTAGTTCTTGGCCATTTTGGGGACTTCCTGTAGGTCAATTTTCTGGTCGCAGATACCATGCAGCGTTGTAGTTACCACAGTTTTTGATTGGAGCTGGGAACTGGCGATAGCAATTTCACTTTCGATTTGCAGGTTGAAGCTGACGCTTGAGAGCGGATATGGTCTTCTTTTGTTCCAAGTTTTCAGCAGTTTTCTCAAGGTTTGCCATACAAATTTTCGCCGTTTGATCATTGACTTTGCACAGGGTTGAGTGAAGTGGTTTTAGATTCTTTTTCAGTTTTTGATTCACTGATTTCTTTAGTTGGGGGCCTTTACCTATTTTCTTCTTGAGAGTTTAACTTCAGCTAGATCTAGGGGTTGTTGTTCTTTACTTCTTCATGGGTAATGGCTGGATTTTGGCCGTCGGGTTGGAGATCAAAGCCCACAAAGGCTGGCCGAAGTTCGGACGTCAAGGTCGTCCACAATGGGTTCATACTTACCATTCACTGTTAGTTTGGATAAGCGAGATTGACAAGTGTTCGTCGGTTGGGTAGAGGGCCATCAATTTCTTGAGGTGTTGAGATGGTGGGATGTAAATTGTTGCTTCTGTTAGGGTTTACTTCTTCGTTGAGTTCAGCTATTGAGTTGAGTGACGGAGAAGCAACAACTTTGATGAGTGATTTGTGTGGAGTGTAGACAGCCAATGATAATAAGGAACGAGACGAGTGGATTGGTGATGAGGCTGCATAACTTGGTATGAGATAACCTTGTGAAGTGTCAGATTTTCTGCCAGGCGTTGATGGTAATTGGTGAGTTCGTACGTCTCTGATTTTTTTCAGTTCTTTTTGTTGTCTTCTTAGATTCGACTTTCTTTGCTTTGCTTAGATGGCGCCCAGTGGGTTGAGCTGATTGAAGTACAAACCGAGCAGAGTAGTAATCACATGATCTATGTCGTCGGCATGCTTGGAGGAAGGGGGGGGGGGGTAATCGTTTTCTGCTTTCAGTGCAGTGGCATTTTTCCAGCTTTTCTACACGGATGCAGGACAAGTTTCCTGAAAGTGTGACAGTCTTTGATGATGTTGTTTATCTCTGTAGGCGGCCTCCTCTGATCCTTGCCTTGGGTGGAGGCTGTTGCGAATTTTTGTGTGACAATGAGGAAAGGCAACAAAATTTCCAACAACGCGTTGATCGGGACTTTCCTGCCATCTGTGTCATAAGGCATTGTGGGAGGTTATTGAACAGCCACATCTAGGTGGCATTGAGATCTCAACGAGGAGAAGCTGTGTTACACCGAGAACCAGTGTGTAGAGAGGAAAATGACTGGTGACCAAGTGTTGTAAACCAGGGACAGCAAGTCGAGTGACGATGGGAGGCCCTGCCTTGGGAAGGTGGAGGGTTGATTTTTAGTCAACTGTAGATAGTGGTCTTATGATAGCGGTGTCAGGTGAGCGAGAGTCGAAATATCCCTTCTGCTGCACAGAGGTTCATCATCCGTTCTATGAAGGGGTGACAGTGGGTTGTGCCAAGATGTTCGGAGACCAATTGGTGGGCTGGTGGCAGACAATATTCCATGCAGAGGGCGACAGTCTAGAATGGTGGTGAATGACCGTCGGTGAATGGAGACAGTCAAAAAAGGCTGTCAAGACAGGTAGCTAACATGACAGGCCGGAAGAGCTGGCAACAACAGATGGCGAAAAGCGGCGATGTTGGAAAGCTCCAATCGACGGGTGGATAAGGCAATTGTCCCCACGAGTTGCAGATCATGGTCAGCGAAAGCTAGGTGGACATCAGCTACAATTAGCAGCTACAATGATAGGTGGACGTCAGTCTGGAGGGGCTTCAACGACAGGTGGTGAAGGGCGGTCGTCTTATAGAGTGCTGCAGAATGGTGGGCCATGAAGGGTGGAGACGGCAGGGAAGTTGCATACAGTAGTTTCCGAAGGACGGTGGTCAGGAAGGGTTGCGAACGATAGACCGTAATGACGACAGCCGATGGTCGCCAGGAAGACATTCAAGCGCATGACTGCAAAAGATGACAAACGGATGCCGGCGGAGCGTGATGATGCTGGGGGAGAGGCGAATCGAAGATCTTCAAATGATGGGCAGAAGGGTGGTAGGATTGAAGAGTTGCAACCAAAAGCAATGAAGGGCAGCAGTCAGGAAGGGTTGCAACAATGGTGAGAGAGGACGACAGTTCACCAATTCCGTGAGTGGCATGGGGCAGAGGTCCCGAGGAGCAGACAGGTGGCATCAGCCTGGCTGAGATGCAGAAGATGGTTGGCTAAAGACAAGTGTCCGGAAAAATCACAAGCGACAGACGGCAGGGGATGGACGATTGAGAACTTCAGTGTCAGTGGTGGGGAACAGTGGTCTCTGAGAGCGGTCAGGGTGGGTGAGGAAGCTGTAGCATCCGGTTTGCTTAGGCAGACTCAAATCCATTGGCAAATCGGACCTGATGCAGCTTGACTGGCCGAGAGCCGGTGTGATTGGACGAGACCCGGTGAACTCAAGAATGTTTGAACGTGCACTGGGGGCAGAATGCGGAAGTCCAGTCAGCGATGGTTGACACTGATGCCACAGTTGGCGGATGGCCAGTATCGAGGACGCATCACGGGGTGTATCAGGCAAGAGTTGTTGCCGCGCCAATGATGTGGGCCGAGATGACGGCAAAAGACAGGATTCGTGTCAGAAGAAGTAGTAGCGAACTGCGATGCCTTTTCTCGGATTGGGGCGGACATGGTAGATGACGTTCCTGGGAGGAGCTGTTTGTGTTTGAAGATGCCTTGATACACTCCAGTGTGTAAGAATTGCCGTGTGAGGATGCAGGGGAAACAGATTTTGGAGGCCCAGTGTTGAGGGCGTGAACCTGATGGGGCGACAGTGGGGAGTCAGAGGGGTTGTGGTTTGTCGGACTAAGGAAGAACGTATTGAAGACCGGGAAGGGAGGTCAAGAGGAGATTTCGCCAGTGAAGGGTGCGAGCTCGATGAATTGAAAGACTTGGATTTCTTTATGAATTTCTTGGTTTAGCCATGTGCTGACCATGACAGTTGACTGCAGGGGCAACAGTGGCGATAGCAACAGTGGCGAGCAAGGGAATCGAAGCCGATGGAGGAGAAGGTGACAGCCTGACAATAGGCGGAAGGCTTGCCGGTGAAGGCGAGGCCATCCTGGGAGAAGAATCCTTCAGCGTACCTTAGAATCTTGTCATGGTCGAAGGTGTTCTTTTGCGTCAGGCTCAGTATTCGGGCAACAGAACAGACTTGAGGCGACAGTGGACGATACTGAAGTGGGAAAGAAGCTAAAGCGTAGCTGTACAGTGGCATGCTAAAGAGAAAAGGATGGCCTCAAAGAGCGAGCTTCACATGTGGACTTGGGTTGCGGAGCTGGACGGATCAATCCAACTAAGAAACCTCTAGGGAAAAGAAAGCATTCAGGGAAGGAATGCAAAAATTCACAAGTAATATATACTTCCGAACGGCACATAAAAAAGCTCTTTGCTAGTGCCATCATCGTTTCTATTCCACTCTTGTTTCTTTTATCTGCAACTATTGCTGTTTAATCACCCATAATTTTTAGACCCATTCGGTGATGTTTGCATACACCATTCACTAGTTTTCGTTTTAGCTAACAACAACCTAGTTAAATAAATAAATGGTAATTAATTACATTGTGCATCGTTAGGAACTGGACTTATTTAACTTACGTTTAACCAAACATTTATAAGGTTGATGGAGTTTGTACGTTAATTATAGGCTTAATGTATTTTTATTCATTTGCGTTTGGAAGATCTTTCATATCACGGTGTATTTTTTTTTGGAAATGGTAAATTCGCTTTGGTTGCGAAAATACAAAATTTACGCTATTCTCAATACAAGTAATGTCAGGTACAGGTAAGACAAGGGTTTCACGTAGCAAACCAGAAATCGCTATAAATGGGTTAAATTTAATTGTGCATGGCACGTTGCAATTTAATTTCAGAATTGACGTTGGTCCATCGAGTGCTGTTGGAATCGCCATGATAATGTGTCACTATGCTTCAGATGCAGTTATTGTGTATGTGGTGAGAGGACTGTTGCTGGCTGTCATGGGCGATTGGTAGACCACCTGTAACACCATTCAGTGAAAAAATGGGTTTGCAATACGTCATGATATCTGATAACAACTAAAGATTCTGGCTAAATTATGAAACCAATACCGAGTCTGCGTATTTGGGATGTCTGCTGTATTTCTAAACTTAATACATCAAGTACCAATCAGCCAAAAGGTGCTAGCTGAAACGGCGACGTTTTATGAGAGCTCGAAAACAACAGGGTGAATATAATTGAAGCAAAAACTGTGATCCTTAATAGGGTATAAAGTGTTCACATGCTTCAGTCTCAAAATTTCTGAGACGTAATTAAAGGATATCGACAGGTTAAGGTGATTTTTGTTTCATTGAAGTCCAATGCTAAAAAAAAATATAGAGTTAACGCTAAAAAAAAACTAGTAAACAACCCATGCAGGAGGGGCGAATAATGGTTTTGGTAGTACATTGAAAAACTTGCCCACTTTCGGGAACAATTGAATAAGGAAAAGAAAGCATGGCCATATACCGGCAGATCCCTGATAGTGTAGGCATAATTACAAAAGGAAAAATGTAGTTAATGTGAAAAAATAACATTCACCAACTTGTATGATGCAATTAAACAATTTGAACTGTAAACATTAGTTTAATGCATTCACTAATCTTCGCTGAAAAGTTATTAATAGTTTAGTTATTCCTAGTCATTCCTGTGATTTAGAATAATAAAAGCTATTAAAAATCCACTTAGATTGCGTGAAAGAAAAAATTTTGCCTACAAAAACTGAATGCTATTTTAAGGTGAAATTAATAATCCAATCATTGGCTAAACAATAACGCCAACTGGTAGTAGACGTATTAATCATCACTTTAAATCAGTAAACTTTAGTTTAAGCAGTAATTCAATGAGTCTAATGAGAGTTCTATTTGATGAACTCTATTCAATGATGTAACTCATTTAACAGTGATCTCCATTGCCCCCACACAGTCGAAGATTCTCATGTAGTCATCGTAGTGAATCAAGTGCCAAAATAAAGTAAAAGAAGGTGTTTGACAAAATAAGCTGGTAGTTTAAAAACAGTATCGTTAGGAAGTAAATGTGTTGAACAGTATTTAAGCTTTGTCCTAATGAATTACTGATTAAAACTCCTAAATCAGTTATTCTTTTTACTGCAAATGCCCTTAAAGAATTAAAAAAAAAGGCCTGATTTTACGTGGTGATAACTCAGTCAGAAAATCCGCTATGTTATAGATCTGAGAGGTAACAACCATTCGGCGCTAGCTTGTATCTAGGCAACAATAGAATTTTTATTTCAGTATTTCGGCTACATATTAAAACTCTTGACTTGGTCGAATGCTAGAGTACATTGAGTCAGTTTTTCTACTTTTTTAATATAATCAGGAAAGTCTTGTACAGGAGTGAGAAATGATGATCTGAAGCACATGAGAATAAACTGAACCTTTTCTGGAAACTTATCTGAGCATGGGATTTTAGAGTAAAAGCAATGAGAATCCCAATGTTCACGAGGGTTTGAATAGAGGGAAGTGTTACGTAGTTGTTGTTCCCGAAGTGCTTCACAACACATCTGTTGGAGTTAAGCTCAAGGGAGGTAAGTGAAGCCCAGCAAACGATTGATACATTGTCAATGGATAAATGGAAGGGAGAAAGCAGCTTGAGATCGTCAGCGTAGCTGCAGCAAAAGCAATTAATCAATTTAGATAGATCAGAATGATAATTATTGAACAGAAGTGGTTCAAGCACTGGCCCTTGAGGTACGCCAGGTGTAAGATCCAGTTACTAGTATAACCCCACAGAGAGGCACGTTGGCAGCTTCTGCAGAGGTATGATAGGGGTTACGTATGTTGATGAGGTTACGTTGAAAGACAAAAGAGAAGGCCTTGTTAAAATCGTAAAGCAAAAGTTGCAAGGGATTCGGTATCCAAGAACAAGATAAGTTGATTTCAAGTGTCAAGAAAGTAAGTTTGGATGACCCACCAATGAGGAAACCCTGTTAGTTGTGAAGTGAATTTTAAGTTAATTGCAAGGATTTTGTAGATAAACTGATCGATAAATTTTGTGGTAAGGCCCAGTAAACCAGTATACCTATAATAAAGGCAACATGGAAAGCGCTTCTCTTAGGTGCAAGATCTTTTTCCAGCACACAGGAAAAAAGCAGGGCGAGAAGTAGGACACTACTGGTACTGCGAGAAGTAGCTCATCTTTAGAATTAAAATGTACTTTACCTGGTGAAGCAGTAACGTGTTCCATCAACCAATGGAATCTAAAACTTAGTTCATAGTTTTTTTTTAAATGCATTTGCTATTGTAATTAAAAAAAAAAAACTGAAGCGAGTAATTGACTGAGCGAATGATGGCTGGCTAAGCCGATATTTAGTAGCAGCGATAAGGAAGCCTGACTAGTGGCCCCGAGCAGTAGGTGAACAGCACAAAGACACTGCCATAACCATCATAGTGAATGTTCTTGTATTATGAAGAACTCAAAAAAATTACAATTGGTAAATAAACATACTATTGCTGCCAGTTTTACACGTTTTGATACAACATGATGGCTCCTTTTCTATTTCTACGGCCAGATGCACTTGTAAAGACCGCCATTGGATTTCTTTGTCTGTTCCGTGCTTGATTCGTTTACTTGTTTTGCGCTAGGTTAACCGAGTAATTGTCATCTGCAGAACTAAATTATAATCATAGTTTGTAATTTAACTTGCAGTAAGTAGCAGTAATGTGAAAATATTTTTTCCAGAAACTAGTTTGACTCATCAAGTGATATTTTATAATGCATTTATACGATGACTTTAAATTTCTGTTTTTTTGTTGTTTTTTTTTTACCTAAAAATACACGAGCCAGACAACTTGCATCCACCAAATACTTTAGTGTTGTCTTAATTTTCGAAGTTTCTGGACTTCTTTTTCGAAAATAAAAGCTAATTGCAATGCAAATCTATGTAAAATGTCCAACCTTGCACCGCAACGTGCATTTATTTATCTTTGAAGAAGCAGTCCAAGTGCTTCGAAAATTGACGCAACACCAAACTATTTGGTAGGTGCAAACTGTCGGACTAGTCTTTGTTAATTCTAACCAAATTCTGTTGCTACTGTTTAACACACAATGTCTGATGTTTTGTCGTTTTAAATCCGTTATTTCGTTTTAAATGGTTTGCAGTTCACATCCGTCAGTTTTAGAGCCTTTTGCTAACTGCTATTAGCAACTGTAATTCAACGAATGAGAATGTAACTGTAATTCTACCAAAAAGTAATTAATTGTACAGCAGCAGTTAATTTGCGAGAAGAGAGAAGCAAATAATGATTCCCTAACAAGGCAATCAAGACACTCCAAGGTCACGAGAAACCAACTTAATTTTCCCCGTCTGTGACAAACTTACACGTGGACCATAGTAACAAGAAAATGGAGAATAAAAAAGTCAGCAGCTACCACATAGTCGCTATGTTTGCACTGATAAGTCACAACCTATGTATTATACGAATTTACTTTTGCAGAATAAAGTAACAGCACACACACACTCCCACACTGGAATCGTAGTGAAGATTGGAGGCTGCCATGTTTGGGAAAAGCGGGTCGCAAATCAGCTTGGAGTTCTGAAGTCGTTTCGTGCTTCAAATGGGCCATTAAAGAGAATTTAAGTATCAAACACTGCTAACATTTCATTCAAGATTATAAACGCAGATTATAACTAGTATAAACACATATTTCATTCTGGAATCTTGTCCGTAATAATAGAAGATCGCTAATCAAAACTTGAACAATAAATCAGATGGCTAACTTTCAGCTGCCTAGCAGTCCTCTTCAAGAACCTCACAAGCATCCAAGCTTTGCTGCATTCCAGCTAAATTTCATCAAACATTTCTTAAATACACACAAAGTTGCAGAAAAGACTAGTAAATGTTATCCCCACTGGCTTTCGCAGCAGTACCCGAATACTACGACGGGAGTTCATTTACTTAAAAAAAAACTTTCAGCAGTCTCTGATTACCATAGCATCACCACATTACCCCCCATGAGGGACTGGCGATATCTTCCTACCGGGGGGGGGGCGGGGGGGGGGGGCGGCACACACATTGCACATATCCTCGAGCGCCAAACCTTTCTCTCAAATTAAATACAAAAGTAAACCTATTTACGTTGCCTTTTGGACTTATATGTCAGACTGCCTGAGCGGGGAATCGAACCCACGACATTTGAAACCAAAGGCTGAGGTCCTAACGCTAAGCCATACTGACACGGTCCCCACACTGATAGCGGTAGGACCTCGACCTTTGGCATCAAAAGTCGTAGGTTTGATTCCCCCGCTCAGGCAGTCTGACATATAAGTCCAAAAGGCAACGTAAATAAGTTTGCATCTGTATTTAACTCTTGTTGAGATTTTGGTTTTGCGTCTTTAAACATTTTTCTCCGCACTGGGCGAACTCCTCACAGTCCACCACTGAGACATTCAGTCGTAATCAGAATGTTGTGAAATGTTGTAAAAGATAATTTTGTAATCATCCTATGTTTTGACGATAACTAACTTCCTTTAAGTATAACTAGTTAGATTAAAAAAATATATTGGCCATCCAATTGTAGATAATTCAACAGGGATCTTTAGTGATTTAATGTAACAGTAAGCGATCGACAAAGATTTCGAAAGAACGAACGAAAGACAGTTTATCACGATTAAGCATGCTTTACGGAAAATTTTACAAATCAAGGTCTTGGAGTTCTTAATGAACTTACCGATAAGCTCACTGGTATTTAAAACGACGCTATATTAACTTTAAAATGCTGAGACGATGTAGATATTTGAGTTATTATTGGTCGAGTGAGCAACCAAACGAGGCTCTGTTTTGGCTCAACCTTTTGGCATGTTGCTTAGCCTGTCCGGTTTTCCGTGTTGTTCCGCATTACAGCCAAACGCAACAACAGATTCGAATTGAATTTAGTGAGAGTATTCTTTGATAGTTTTGATTTCGGGTGGGGATGCGAAAGTCGGGTAGGGCAGTGAGTCGAAATCATATGAATGAAGCACAAGGCAGAAATTCTTTAGACGAAGTGATGACGAATAATGTTCCGAATTAAAATTTTTTCTTGAAGGGGTGAAGGGGAGGGGGAGCGATCTTACACAATGAGGCAAGCCAAAAAGTGCACAACAATATAGTACACAGACATGAAACGTTTCGAGGTTATCGTACTTCGTAATCAATCATCCCAAACATTAATTATTCTGGTAAAATTAAACACATTGAATTCCATAGAAAATGGGGGGGGGGGGAAATTGAGGCTTAATGGCGCGTCGACAACTTGGTCATTAGCGCCAACCTTAGTCACAGTACAGTGGTCCATAGAAAATGGATAAACAATTACAATGAAGAGAAAGATTAACAAGAAAACAGGAAACCGCGACCTCCTTCCCGTGACGGCGGGAGTGGAAGTGAGAAAAGTGTGCATGTTCCATCTATTTATGCCAAGACTATCTTCTGGGAAAAATTGGAAATACCTCACTTGTGAAATGCAGGAATATATTTTTTAATGCATTGTTTTCATGCATTATGTGATCGTGAACTGGTGGAGTTATTGTTAGGATGCAGAATGTTTCTAAACTGATTCTAGTACCGTATTGTTTTACTTGAAATAAAATGTGTGTGTTGTCACGGTCAGGGAAAATGCCCTGTTTTTATCCAATGCTGGACCAGTTTTGTCGTTAACTTTTTTAACGTTAGATTTGTAAGAAGTGACTCATTTGTAGGTTCTTAGCAGGAAATCTGGTAAAACAATGTTTTTGGTGGTTAGTTGTAAGCACCCTTTGGTTTCTGATTAATTGGTACGCCTGGTAAGTTTTCATAGTGTTTTTCAAGTGTTTTCATAGTTTGTGAAGGAGGAAAGTACAGCCGGGTACTTTTCTAAGGCTATCCGTAGTACCTTGAAAATATGGCATACTAATAAAGTTTAGTGATTTGATTTTTTTTCAGTTGGTTGTTTAAAGAATCGTTTTTTGTGATCAATCAATTTTGCTCGGAGATGGAGGAGAAAAGTTCTCGGTATATTTTTGCAAGGTGTTCGCTATTTCCTATTCTAGTAGAGCATTATCGGTAGTGACTGCGTAAATCCTGTTTATTTCGTTAATGACTAGATTGTGCTTGTAAAGAGACACAAATGAAGTGTATTAATGGCTCTTGCAGTGTATACACGGGTATCCGATAAAGGGTGAATTCAACTGCAATGCAAGACAGCAAGGAGTGCAGGAATTTGAAACTGCTGCATTTCGTGCAGGTTTGGCGGTTATAGGCCAGAGTCATCAACGTGGCGTCGGTAGCATTTTGTTTCAAATGGGCACGATAACCTGATGGTATAGCACGACCATGTCATGTGTAAAAGGTTCAAGCCTCATCTCACTAACCCCTGGCATTTTAGAAGGGCCTGAAATGCATAATGCTCATGTCGATGGTGGCATGTAAAAGATCTTAGGAGTTTTAGATTGGAATTACTTAGCTAAATTGTCCTTCTCACCTTCTGGAGCCATGGCTTCAGAGGAAGCATGTCGAACCAGCCAAGTATTTGGTTTCAGGGAATTTATCAATAAGTCAGTGTCGATCTTATTAAGGAAATCTGAGCTAAAAACCTGAAGATATGGCTGTCTATAGGGATTCCACCTGACTGGGCAATAAATAATTTGTTATAATGGAAGAACGTAGCTTCCAAAATAATTTTAATGGCATCAAGATAGACTTCGATGCTCCATCCAAAGCGTGCAAGTGGGGAGGGTCCAGCGTCAGTTTTTCGACTATACATTTGAAAATAAAGTCCTGAAGGGAAGGAAAGAGTGCAAACGAAGCAGTTGAAACTGGTGTGTTTTGAAGAACTGAAAGAATTCTGATTGAGTGGGGGGGGGGGGGGGGGGACCGGGGGCCCCCGCCCCATCCTCTTTTGGGCCCCCCCCCCCCCCCCAACGCATTGACATTTCTGTTAATTTTAACTCTAGCAACATGGTTGAGTTCATGTTACTACGGTTAATAATAATTTTATGCCTACACCAGAAGTTCATTCAGTGCACTTCATTTGTGGATCGGACACAATGTAGTCATTTACGAAATAAACAGAATTTATGAACTGACTACGGAAAAAACTTCGTAAACACCGTGCAAAACTACTTCGAGAACGGTTTCCCCATCCACTGTCTGAAAAAAATTGATTAATCAGAAACGATTCTTTGACAACCAAATGAAAAAAACCAAACAACTAAACTTTATTACTGTCCTATATTTGCAACAGAAAGCATCAGAAAACTACAAGGCTCATAAAAAATTCACTCAAATATCCTCCTCTGAAAAAAAAATACCAAATATATACTACACCAGGCATAATATCGATCAGTAGCCAAAAGGCGCTTACAAAACCACCAGAAACGTTGCTTATCAGATACCCTGCAAAGAACCCACACGCACAATCGCAACAAAGCTCATTTCACAAATCTATAAAACTAAAAAATAACGACAAGACCAACTCACTGGTCCAGCATAAGATAACGACAAGGCACTCCCCCGACCTTGACAACACGAATAAATACCTACAATAATGCTTATATTGAAACTGTTTAGAAGGAGCAGAAAATTTAACCTGTGATACACAGTCGTTAAACATAGTTACTTCAGCGAACATTATTACGCAGAGAAACATAAAAAGAACATTTTGCCGGCCCCCAGCCAGGCCGGCTAAAAATGGTTTCTTTTGCTGAAAAGTACAATACCTGTCAATTTTAGCATTGTTGCCTCAACGATGCTGTCATTGCCTTGAGACTTTAGTTCACGACGGGCGCCTCAGCCACCCGATCGCGCATGCGCGATCCTCCCTATGAGAATGCAGCCACAATGGGTTCGGTATCTCATTGTCTCAAGTTGCGTCAAAAGTGACACTTGAGGGAAGGCAGGGTGGGGCTGAAGGTATTGTACTTTTCAGCAAAAGAAACCATTTTTAGCCGGCCTGGCTAGGGGCCGGCAAAATGTTCTTTCTTTATGCTGCAAAGTACAATACCTGTCAATTTTAGCATTGACAGGCTGACCTCGTCAAAATAGGTGGCGGGTACCTTTTGGCTGAGTACCCTGGGGTGCTGAGGCTGGCGTTGTGGTGTCGTTTTGGGTTCGTTTATGGTGGAGGAAGTACTCCGGAGGCCAAAACGAGTTTATTTCCCTTCTCCAAAGGTTTTTTTTTTTTTGAGTAGGGTTTGGGGAAAAACCATATAAATGAAAGAGGTACTACCAGGTATGGTGGGGGGTTCATTACCTTTTCCAGTTGTGGAGAGGTGAACCTGGTGGCGCCACATGGATGGGAGCTTGAAGAGCTTCTGGGAGCGTCAGGTTCTGGGGAGCTGGAGAGCAGGCTTGGAAGGTAATTAATGGTGTTGAATGGCACAAGATCATCTTGCAGGGTAGATTGGGGCACAGTAGTGGGTAGTGACGGAATTGTTTCCCTGGTTTCATACAGACATGTTATTTTTTTTTGGGGGGGGGGGGGGATTTTTAGTGGCGGCCTTGGACGGTTCGAAAGGGTGGGTGGTGAAAGACTTGCTGGAATAGGTGTAGTTTCCAAGGCCAGGATGGGGTTCCTTAGTTAGGAAGGGTGTTATGGATCCCGAAATGATAACCCTTGGCCTTATGTTGGCAAAGGTCGCAGGGAAGTTCATTGGTCTTGTGGTTGGAAACTTGGGTCATGAGGGGGTGCATGGGGGTGAATGAATTTGAGTTGTCAAATTGCCAAAGTGAGAATGTGCGAACGTTGAGATCGGAGATACTTGAAGTGAGAGCATCCCATGTTTCTGTGATTTCGCAGTGGAGAGCGAGGTCTGTTGTGTCGAAAGCAGCATTAGAGGAGGATGAGGGGTCTTTGAGTGGGCCGGATGCCGGAGTGGCAACAACTGGTCTCGATGGAAATGATGTCGGTGGGATCCGTGTGTCCGAGGGTTTAATGTCGAGCAGAGGATGACGGAGGCGACAGGGGCGTTTGTAGGTTGGACGGGTCGTTTTTGGCAGGCACAGTTTGGTGAGGACCCATGGAGCTAGAACGACGGGTTCACAACGACTTGAGTGGGGTGGTGGGGGATATTGACCGAGAAGCAAGTTGGTTTTCGATGAGGTGAGAGGCCGAGAGGTTTAAAAGTTTAAGATTTTCCACCTGGAGAGATTGAATCTGTTGTTGGAGAAGAGAGACCTGGGACGTGAGGGAGTCGACTTGGTCCTGAACGGAGTCTAAGACGGGTTTCACCTTTTCGTAGTTGGTAACGAATTGGTGTTGGGCACGTTGGTTCAGGCGCAGTTTATGTTTCATCGTTGTGAAAAGCTTCACGTGGTTAATTCTGGGGGTTGTAAGGTTAGGTGCTCCGGTAGAAGCAGGTGGGGTAGCTGTTACGGAGTCGGTGGCCTTTCTAGTATGGTCAGGCAGATCAAGGTTGGCGGGATGGTCTGTGGATGTTTCCTTAGAGGGAGAGCAGGGTGTTGCAGGGATTTCATCCAATGTGGAATGATGGTCAACAATCGGGGGGGCCAAAGTCTTTCCCTAAAGGCGAGGAGGGGCTGTCAATAGTCGGAGACTCAGTAGGAGTGGGTAACTTCACTGGGGAGATTTCGGAATGTGAAAGATTTCCCTCCGAGGCCTCCGAGGAAGGTAATGCAGAAGATTGGTCAACCGGTTCGTATAGCCTGGAGGTGTGAGTTGCCAGGGAATTAAAAGATGATGCAGGTGATGATTTCCCGGGTGTACTGGGAACGGATAGTCGGGCGTTCATCTTTAGTATTGAGGTTAGAAGGGGAGAAGAGTCCGGGTGCGATGTTGGAGAGGGCTTGTCAACTTTAGTAGGGGTTGTCGAAATGGACTGTCCTTCACGAATTTGTTTGATGAGAAGTGTTCATTGATTTCTCTGTTTCTTTCGTAGAGCGGAAGCTTGATGAGTTGCAGCAATGAGACGCCATTCGGATAAGGGGATAGAGACACAGACGGCACAAGGTAAATTGTAGTAATCGCACTTGTGATGAAATTGACAGACTGACTTGTGGGGGTCACGACGTGAGGGGTTTTGTAGGCCCGGTCATGAACATGCTCCTGGATCTTCGATGAGTGGTAGTCTTCCGAGAAACGGGTCCTTCCCGAGAAAACGCTGGGCCTGCTTACTTTTCACCATGATGTGGAAAATTACACCGGGTCGGGAGAGTGCTAAGCAGGGGTGAAAGAGTGCAACAGTGACGCGACTGGACGGCGGGAAAAGAAGCGGGAAGAAGAAGCGGAAGTGGCAGTAAAGCAGAGACGCGAGGGGAGCCTCGGTTTGGGGCTGCAGAACTTCTGGTCGGAGGAGAAAGTAGATACAGGCACTGAAGACGTGGAGAATGGTAGCAAAGGATGGAGTCGGCTGACATCGGCATAAGAGGGATCGGGGATTTCATCAGCTGTGGAAAGTGAATCGTGGATACCCAGGTGTAGATGATTCCGTCAAAAGGTGGTCCTGTGGTTACAGGAACCCAACGGGAGGTTAAAGTGGTTGTGTATGCAACGGGTAAAAAGGTAAGGCCAAGGCTGCCTCGTGTAGGGAGGCATGGGTGGCGGCGGATGCGGGACCACAGTGCTGTCGCACGGTGAGGAGACTGTACGTGGTTCCGGAACGTGAAAGGTCGGTCAATGGTTGAGAGGGCTGGGTGGCAGCGTCCAGGGGTCGTGCGAGCGGCAGGGGCGAACTTGAATGGCGACCGATGCGACATGTAAATTGTGTGTCGGGAAAACTAGGTGAAGGAAGGCAGGGCAATGGGGCCATAGGGCCCCAAGGGGGGGGGATGAGGCCGAAGCATGCCGTAGGCCGAGTGGACGAACTAGTGGAGGTTGAGCTGGGATGAAGGGTACCGAAAAAAATGTGTGGCCGCAGCCGTGGGAGCGACGTCAAGTGGTTACTGCCACGACGGCTAGACAAGGGTCGGGAGTAATCGAAACAGGATGCCGCAGGCCGGGAATGAAGAAAATCGGTCCATGGTGAAATACTGGTTCTTAAGTCAGGAGAAACCCCGGGTCACCCACAATGTTTATAATTCGGTCATGGGACCCGAGGGCAGACCGGGAACTACGGCGAAGGCTGCCGTGTTAATCTAGCTGGAGGTCGAAAATGTCGGAACGAAGAGGAGGGGGCAGCCTAGTCCGGTGGCCGTGGGGCCATCATCCCGGCCATGGAATCAGGCGAGTGCGGAACGAAGGCTGACGTGAGGCCTGGCTCGTAGAGGGACGAAGCCCGGTCGGACCCTTTGTGAGGCAAATTCAGGGTGGACAAGACATGAGGGAAACCAGGGAGCATGGCAGATGATGTTGGTCGGAGAGAGTGAAGGGCAATCGCAGGGAGCCACGGTGTCATATCACAGTGTAGACGAAGCAGCTGCGGAACGAAGGGGCATGACTAACCAGGTTGAGACGAGTCTCGGCAACTCGAGGCCGGGGGTTACGTTGTCTTCATCCTGGTGACAATGCGAGTAGTACGGGACAAAAGGAGTAGAGATTGTGCTCCGGGGGGAAGGGGGGGTCACGGAGACTAAGCGCATGCGGGAGGCGGACCTGGGAAACAACGGGAGGGAGCCACGGCGACTTCAGTCCATGTGGGCGGCACGAACGTGGCGACAGGTGGTGTCATATGGGGTAGACGGAGAATGGAAATACTCCATCGTTCCAGTGTGGAGTGATCCCGGGAAACAACGGGAGGGAGCCACGACGTCTTCAATCCAAACCGTCGACAAGAAGGCGGAGACTGGCAGTGTCGTAGTGGACAAACAGCCAGGACGGGGCACAGGTGCCGTTCAAGAGCGGAGCGATCCTGGGAAGCAACGGGAGGGAGTCACGACGACTTTAATCCAAACCGACGACAGGAGATGGAAGCAGGCAGTGTCGTAGGGGACGTACCAGCCAGGACGAGGCGCAGATGCCGTTCAAGTGTGGGGCGATCCCGGGAGACAATGGGAGGGAGCTACGACGACTTCAATCCAAACCGGTGACAGGAGGTAGAGACATGTGGTGTCGTAGGGGACGAGCCCGCCAGGATGGGGTGGTGACGCCGTTCGAGTGTGGAGCGATCCCGGAAAACAACGGGATGGAGCGACAACGACTTCAATCCAAACCGTCAACAGGAGGCGGAAACAGGCAATGTCGTAAGGGACGTGCCGGCCAGGACGAGGCGCAGATGCCGTTCAAGTGTGGGGCGATCACGGGAGACAACGGGAGGGAGCCACGACAACTTCAATCCAAACCGGCGATAGGAGGTGGAAGCAGGCAGTGTCGTAGGGGACGTGCCAGCCAAGAGGAGGCGTAGATGCCGTTCAAGTGTGGGGCGATCCCGGGAGACAACGAGAGGGAGCCATGACGACTTCAATCCAAACCGACGACAGGAGGTGGAAACAGAAGGCATCGCAGGGGGCACGGTGACTGTGACCGGGCCCTCTACGGGACGAAGGTTCAAGGAAGGACGAAGCACAGACAGCAGCCGCCACGGCGGCTTGAGACAAAGAGATGGCGAACCCATTGTGGCTGCATTCTTATAGGGAGGATCGCGCATGAGCGATCAGGTGGCTGAGGCAGCCGTCGTGAACTAAAGTCTCAAGGCAATGACAGCATCGTTGAGGCAACAATGCTAAAATTGACAGGTATTGTACTTTGCAGCATAAAGAAACTGAACTAGGTAAAAGAGTGCGAACAATACGCTATGAAAGTTAGGAAACTTTGTTTGTTGACTTAGTGACTTAGTTTTTCAGTGTCACTTATCAATAACCTCTTTGCACTTTCCTACCCTATTCAGTGCACATAACGATCTCAAGTCTCACGCATTTTACAAGCACACAACTGAATAAAATTCGAACTTTCTCACATAAGTTAGGATTTTTTTAAAAAGTCAATGTTTAATGTGGTGTGGTTGATATATGATGACTACTGTTGAGGCATTTGGCCGTTTACGAAGCCTACTTACCTAGCCTAGTTCTAGTTGTCAGAAGATCTGTTCAATGACTGGAAATTGGACCCGAAAGTTCCTGCCAGGCCGTGCCTAGGCGGATAGGTTGAGAGACGACTGGGCTCCTCCAGCAGTTACGAGATCTGAACTTTATCTCTTCCCCTGCAGTAATCGGATATTTCCTGGATCGTATCCCTGAGTTCACCCCTATCTTAATCATACTTTTTTTCCCAGTATTAATGTCAAAAGGGCAGAGTTTTTTTTGTCAATAAATGTTCTCTTAAGAAGTTTTATTTCCCCAACGATCCATCACAAACTTTCCGAACTCATCATGACAGCTGACAATTGATGAAGGACGAACATTAATACCAGTCATAGCGCATCAAACAAATTAAAAATAATAATAATTCTTAGATTTAAAATAGAATATGATCCATAACAACACTAAGTTTTACGAAAATTATGATTGATTTATGTTCCAATTTTTTATCTTTAAGTACCGCATTCAATATCTTACGAACTTGGTTGCTGCTATCACCACGCTTCGAATATTATCAGCAAATATTCGTGCTTGGGTGGCAAGTTGATGCTGGCTGATGTTCTGTTACCGTGGCAACCAAAGATTAACAGTACATTGATGGAAACCCAGATCATGCTTCATGTATCTATCAGGTACGTCGTATTGTTCAGAACTTGGTTTCGGCCTACTAAATGTAATTCTGTCATATTTTCATTGCGCTATGGAGACCAGGAAACCAGTCGATTCGATCGTAAAAACAACATGGAGGGACAAAGTTGACAATTTTGTCTGATAAAAAACTGCGTATTCGTTTTATTTGTGTTAAGGAGACGTGATTTTATGGTGGCTGTCGTTTACTGACTTCCTATTGCTTAAGCGCCGTTAGAAAATTATGGCGGCATATCCTCCTTCAAATATTGAGCTACTTCATCTGTTGAAGCAATGTAGTGACTCATCCCGCCTCAGCTCTTACCTACGTCAGTATTGGACGACCTTATGCTAGGACTGATGACCCAGCATCTTGATTACCTTGAGCTGAGATTGGGTGGATCAGAGTGCCCTGCTTCTATGTTATGCTTGCATTCGGTTGCTGTATTGTTATGCTATAATGTATCGTGAGATCAAACCTATTGTAAAGCTCATGCATTGCCTTGCCAACCTATTGTTATAATGCCAGGTAACCTGAACAATATAATCCAAGCCCTCGTTCGATCCCAATCCTCCTTCATTGTAAGTAGCTTTTAGCAAATAGATTAGAAATTATTAATATTGTCCCAGTCTTCCCAATTTAAGTCATCACGTCTTTGTTATTCATTTTATCACCATTGATGATCACATAATTTATAAATTATTTTGCTTAAGACGTGGCAGGTTGACCTAATGTAGAACAACTCACATTTATCAAACATAAACAACTGAACCCAACCAAATGTCTATTCATAGATAAATTCTTGTACATTAACCCAGCCCCACACTTTAGCTATTTTGTGTTAGGGTCGCCCACTCCAAAAGTCTACATTTTTGGTGCATCAGCCAGGAATCAAACCCGGGCCACTTGCGTGGTAGGTGAGTATTCCACCACTGTACTACCAATCTACTAAATATGTAGAGGTTTGGGAGATGGGCGACCCTTACACGAAATAGCTAACGTGTGGGGCTGGTTTAATGTACAAGAATTTAGTAATGACTAGACAGTTGTTTATGTTTGACATGAGACCCCAATAATTTTTTTTTTTAATTAAAATACGGATAAGTACAATCGTTAAAAGCCTCAACACGTAAGATATCAACCACACCAAATTAAACCTCCTAAACTTACTCACTATGACTTGTTTTTTTGTAATTCGTTCACTTGTATGATAAAGTCGAATTATATTCAGTTGTGTACTTGTATTGTAATTACCGTCCAGAGCTTTACAAACTCCATTTTATCGTGTTCATTGCCGTTCTTGGGTGTATTTCCTTCTTAACATAAAATCATTTCAGAAGAGTTTACATATCAGCTGCACATAACTTTGTAGTGATTAAAAAAGAAAAAAAAATTTCCTTAATTTGTAGTGATTTATTGCGATGAACAGGTGAAGGAGTCGTATTATTCAGCATTTTCTTTGTTAGGCCACTAAAAATTAATTAAGTGGTTCTTAGGAGCTTTTTCTTAGGGCTCTTAGGGTTTTTTCCTTAGTGGATGAAACATTTTTTATGACATTGCCTAAAAAAAAAAGAACCAATCACGCACCAGCACTTTCACCAAACATTTTCTGGAGCCGATGACAAAGTCAGCTCTTTGCTCCATTCACATGATGGCCTAGAAACAAATCCTAGGATCGTTCAGAGGCATGTCACATCTAAAAACTTAGATCTAAAGAGTGACTTTTATCAAATGTCTAACTTTTGCACGCTGATCCTGGGGTTAAACCATAGATATTGCACTCTACAACAAAATGTAAGCTACTGATTTCGTTTTGTTTGGTAAATAAAAAGCCGTCGCCCGCCTTTGAAAAATACGAATAAGACATAAAAAGAAAACACCTCCCGCTCGCATCAATTTTTTTTTAGTACTTAATTAATTTTTAGCGGCCTTAGTCTATATTTCTTTCTCCTCTGGTAATGAAATGTGCTAGGAGCACTGCTTTAAGTATCAAGGAAGAGGAATTGTAGTTTTCTGAAGGTAGTTAAAAAAGGTTAAAGCCAGTTTTACGAAAATGGAAAAAGGAAACTTGTGCTCATTTTCCAAATTCCATTTTTACCTCCTTCATCATTTGGCTGAGCCCATCCTTTAGTAAGGTAGAGGAATACCACTGACATTTTTCTTTACCTGGAAAAGAAAAGAAAAGTTACCGTTAGGTATACAACCAGTGAAATGTAGGAAGAAACAAAGCTAAACAATATGAAAATGATTGCCAATACATAACAACATTGGCCTAGTCAAACTCGTAACATTATTTTCTCCAATTTACAGTAAACCTGAAAAGAAAAAAAAACTGGAAGCATTAATCACTTTCCTCAACTTACTGGACAGCTAAGTGGCCGATTAACGCACTTCGTTCGAAAATGACGTCAGTAGTGGTAAAATACGATATTCGGTTACACATATATACCCCCCACTTCCGATCACGTGATAAAAGTGGGGGTAATGATGCAGTTCCGATCATCTGTTGAAAAGTGGGGGTTCCATTTTTCGTCAATCTGGAGGATGGTGGAAAAGTGCATTTTACTATCTGTTTTCCGGCTTTCGTCGATGTGGAGGACGGTGGGAAAGTACTTTTTGCTTGCTCCTATGATGTCACTTCCGGTCACGTGATCAAAGTGGGGGTATTGATGCACTTCAGATCACATGATGAAAAGTGGGGGTGTCAGCTCCGGATTTTTCGTTAATCTGGAGGATGATGGGAAAGTGCCTTTTGCTACCTTTTTTCATTCTTTATCAATGCTTTTGCTATCTTCTATGACGATATCCCGATCACGTGATCAAAATGGGGGTAACGACATCACTTCCGGTCATGTGATGAAAGTTGAGACGTCACTTCCGGTTTTCATCAATATGGAGGAGTGTGCCTTTGGCTACCTTTTTTCGTTTTAGTTGATGTGGAGGATGGTGGGAAAGTGTCTTTTTTTTTTTGTAGAGAGGATCACGCATAGGGTACAGCCTGGGGAACACACATCCCGAACCGCTTCGCTCTAAGATCGACAGTTCTCGAATTTTCAGGGTGGGCCGAAATTCGAGGTACCCAATTTCCGGGATGGGCTACACGTAGGGCACGGCTCAAGGAAGTCAAATCCCGAATGGTTTCTCTCTAGGACCGACGGTTCCCGAGTTGCGGGCATATTTCGGATTTTGGAACTGTGCCAATTTTTTTTTTTCGGTGGCCAAAATAATTTTTGACCGGGCCAACTGATAGGTGAGGCCAATTGCGGGCGGGGTATCATGCATGGGGGCCAAGTTTCTCTCCGTTTTGCTCTAGGACCAACGGTTACCGAGTTATGGGCATTTTAAATAATTTCGGAAATTGAAACTGAAACCTGGGGGCCATCTTAGAAAAATGGCGGCAATTCTGGTTCCAGTTACCATGACAACCACCCGTTTGGAAAATTGCGGTGCAATGCATCATGGGTAATAATTTTCCCTATATAAGGAGAGATCCAAGCAAAAAAAATTCAGTCCAGAAGTACATCTGGACTGAATTTTCTTCATCGGATTTCTCCTTATATAGGGAAAACTTTTCCCATGATGCATCACACCAATAAAGTTTGCACAGTTCCAAAAAATAAAAAAAAGTTGGTACGGTTCCAAAAATAAAAAAGTTGGCACGGTTCCAAAAAATAAGATAGTTGGCACGGTTCCAAAAAATAAGAAAGTTGGCACGGTTCCAAAAATAAAAAAAATTGGCACGGTTCCAAAAATAAAAAAGTTGGCACGGTTCCAAAAAATAAGAAAGTTGGCACGGTTCCAAATATAAAAAAGTTGGCACGGTTCCAAAAAATAGGAAAGTTGGCACGGTTCCAAAAAATAAAAAAATTGGTACTGTTTCAAAAATAAAAAAAGTTGGTGCTCTTCCAAAATAAAATTTTTTTTGAGGAGGCCCCTATATAAGGCGAGATCAGACGAGGAAAATTCAGTCCAGATGCAGTTCTGGACTCGAACACACGGCCTCCCAACCCTGGTGCAGTTGGGCAGGGCTACATGCACCATATGAGTAGGGAATCTCCACTACTGGCTCCCCTCTCGGGTGGTAGTAACTCCCCTGTAGGGTGGCAGTAACTCCCCTTTATGGGTTGGTAGTAACTCCCCGTTTGGGTTGTAGTAACTCCCCGTGCAGGGTCCAGAAATAAAATGCAAAAAATTTCCATTTATTTTGTTAGTCCTATGTAAGGAACATTCTTTTTTTTTTTTTAAGTGTATCTTAATTCTAATTCGTCTTTTTTTTAGGAACTCCAATTTATCTCCTCATTTTTTCCTCGTGTTTTTTTGGGGAAAATTATTTCGTATATAATAAAAGAATAATAATAAAAGGAATGAACGATTTTTCTTTCAAGAAAAAGAAAATGAATTCAAAATCATCGTTTACGTGTGCATACTGTGGAAAGGTCTACGCAACTCAGCAAGATTTGATCCATCATCTTCCCAACCATCGATCCGATCTTCGACCAGAGTGTTTACTCTTCGAAAACGAGTTGAAAGATATTGAAGGTGAAGTAAGGTGCAAGTTGGTGCATGATGATACGCATCGAATTTATTTCCGTAAAATTGAATGTCTCGATTCATCTCGAGCGCTCAATCTACTGTATTGTCCGCTTAAATATCTAATCACGACTTGCTTGGATCAACTGACCAATTGTAAATTTCAACTGTGTTTAGAGGCAGATTTTACCAGGGATTCCAACACCGTGCGAGCCTATTTCTGGTCCCTCTATACAGCTATTTACAATGAATCTGATGTGTCGGAAATCTTGGAGGATGCTTGCAAAAAAATACAACAGTCAGTCGAAACTTTCGAAGAAAAAGGTAGTGGTTGGCGCTTTTTGAAAGTTTGGGGTATAACCGTCAAAGTGGCAAAAATCAATCCTTTTTGCCCTAGTTCTTTCTTACCCTTGCCGAGTGCATTACGCAAAAAAAGCGAAGTTATAGTGAATGTGGAAAATTCTGACGAAAAGTGCTTTCTATATTCCGTTTTAGCCGCTAAAATGAAGTGCTACGAAACCAAAGTTAAATATTACGAACCATTTTTGAATACCGTAGACCATTCCATGTTGACGTTCCCCGTGAGTCTACGGCAAATTGATTCCTTCGAACGAGTCAACAATTTGTCCATTAACATAATTTCTTACAAGGGATCGATAGGGTTACACCCGGTGAGAGTGAACAAAAATATGGAAGGAGAACTAATTGACCTGTTACTCATAGCCGACGAAAAAGGAAATACTCATTACTGCGCCATCCTCGATATTGATAGGGTACTCCGATTTCGAGGTGTTGGAAGTAACAGGAAATTTTACTGTCGTAACTGCTTCGCTGCCTTTGGTAAAGAACAATTCATGATGGAGCACACCAGTAAATGTGTGAGATTGAATAGGGCGCAAGTACTCACTTTCTTACCACCCGGCGCTAACACGTTAAAATTCCTACACTACGATAGACGCAATCCTCATCCTTGGGTAATTTATGCAGATTTCGAATGTATGCTCAGACCCGTGCAAACTAGTAGCACCGATCCATCCTCGAGTTCGTCTACTAAAGTCAGTTTGCATTCGCCTACTAGTTTTGGCTACGTCGTTGTTGGTCCAGAAAATGAAATCGTGAGTCAAAAATTCTACCTCGGCGAGGACGCGGTGGATAAGTTTTACGAATGTATGAATAGCGAAATTCAAAAGTTTGCCTCGATTATCTCACGACCGAAACATCTGATGATGACTGCCGACGATGAAATTCAGTTCTCGAAAACCGATACTTGTTACTACTGCAACAAAGTCATCATCTCCAATAAAGTGAGAGATCACTGCCACTTCACGGGAAAGTTCAGAGGTGCTTCTCACGTAAAATGCAATCTGGAGGCTAAGACAATAAATACTATCCCGGTCGTCTTCCACAACTTGGAAGGTTACGATATGCATCTACTGATTTCTGCGACAGAAAACTTCCCTTCGGGAGTAGATGTTCTTGCTAGAAACACCGAGCGTTTCATGAGTATGACCATTACGCGGTACTTTTCCTTCGGTGGAAAGGACCTTTCGGTAAGGTTGCGGTTTTTAGATAGTTATAGTTTCCTATCTTCCTCGCTCGAAACTTTGGCTAAAAACCACAAGAAAGATCGACCTTTCCCCATCTTAAAAACTGCTCTCGATTCGGTAGACTGGTTCGAGCCAGAAGCGAAAAAGGAAGAAATCTTGGATTTATTGACGCAAAAAGGCCACTACCCGTACGAGTACGTGCAGTCTATGGATGTGTTTGAGGACCAGGAATTACCTCCTAAAGCGGCATTCTTCTCCTCTCTACGAGGTGAAGGCATCACCGACACGGAGTACGATCACGCAACGTCAGTTTGGAAGTTGCTGAAGGAGAAGGTTTTTAAAAATTACCATCTCGCATATCAGATGATCGACGTGTATCTTCTAGCCGACATTTTTCAGACTTTCAGGGAAACTTGCTCGGTCAATGACGGCATAGATCCTTGCTACTACGTATCCACACCAGGGTTTAGTTGGGCAGCCGCCTTGAAAAAAACCAAAGCCGAACTAGAACTGTTTACGCACGGAGGAAAGCATAACTTTATAACTTCCGGTATCAGAGGTGGAACAACTTTTGTGTCGAAAAGGCATTCGATCGCCAATAACAAATATCTACCAGATACTTACGACGAAAATTTACCTAGTCTATATCTAGTAGATTTGGATGTCAACAACTTATACGGACTAGCCATGACGGAATTTCTTCCCTACGATCGATTTAGTTGGCTGACGAGGAAAGAAATTCTCGAATTTTGCTTGGCATCGGTTGAAAAAGATTCGGAATACGGTTATATATTGGAAGTGGACTTGGACTATCCATCCGAACTACACGATAATCACAACGATTATCCTTTAGCACCGGAAAAGTGTAAAATATTGCCAAAACTCGTGTCTCCCTTCATGAAAGAAATGGCAGGAAACAAGAAGATCGTTTCTACTTCCAAACTGACGACTAACCTGCTCCCGAAGAAAAACTATATAGTTCATTACAGGAATTTACAATTCTACTTGAAGCACGGTTTAATTTTGAAAGGCATTCACAGAATTCTAAAATTTCGTCAGAAGCAATGGCTAAAATTTTACATAGAATTTAACACCGAGAAGCGTCAACTCGCAACGACGACGTTCGAAAAAGACTTTTTCAAACTGAAAAATAATTCGGTATTTGGAAAGACAATGGAAAACAAATCGGGGCGTTTATCCGTGAAGTTGTCCGATAATCCAAAAAAATCTGTCAAGTACAGCACTCTGCCACACGCGGATTCATTCAAGATCCTCAACGAAAATCTCATACAAGTAAACTTGAGACTTCGTAACATCAAGTGCGACTTACCGACTTACTCCGGTTTTTGCATCCTCGAACTTTCCAAACTCACAATGTATGAATTTCACTACGAGTTCATGCGTCCAAAATATGGAGACCGAGCGCGTTTACTTTTCACGGATACCGACAGCCTGTTCTATGAGGTAGAGACTGAAGACTTTTACTGGGACATGGAAATTGAGTCAGATAGATTCGATACCAGCAATTATGATCCATCGCATCCTCTGTATAGTATTAAAAACAAACAAGTCCTGGGGAAAATGAAAGATGAGACGGCAGGCATCCCGGTGAAAGAATTTGTAGGCCTGAAAGCAAAAATGTACTCAGTTTTAGTAGGGGAAGAGAGTATAAGAAAGGCTAAAGGGATTAGTAAAGCGTTTATCCAAAAAAGTCTCAGTCACGAAGACTACAAAAAAGCGCTATTTTCTAAAACATCGTCGAAAGCCACGTGGATGAGCATTCAAAGTAAGGATCATCAGCTCGCTACGGTTGAAATTTCAAAATCTTCCATATCTCCTTACGACGATAAGAGATTCGTGTTGGATGATGGAATAAATACATTAGCGCACGGTCACTACAGAACGGGTATAGCGTATGACTTTATAGACGGTATAATCGATCCGATGGAGGATGAAGAAGCTGAAGAGCAAGCTTCGCTGGAAAAAGATGAGGAGGAAGAAGCATCAGCCACTGAAATACCAAAACGAAGCGAAGAAGAAAAAATAGTGGCTAATAAGAGGAAAAGAGCCGCGGCTGCTCGTAAGAAACGTGCGATAGAAACTATCGAACAGAGAAAAGCTAGGTTGGAGAAACGTGCGACGGAAACTGTCGAACAGAGAAAAGCTAGGTTGGAGAAAATGGCCGCTGATTTTCGCAAAAAACTTGCAACAGAAACTGTCGAACAGAGAAAATCTCGGTTGGAGAAAATGGCTGCCGCTAAAAGAAGAAAATTAATATTCAGACGAACTCCTAATATGATCTGTTGTACCTACAAATCAAGTACAAATTATTTAAAAAGATAAACTGCTAATGTTATCAGTCCAGCTATTAAATTTTGAATCATATCCCTTCCACTTAACGAAGTAGAGCATTTTCCCATTTGTACCTTTCTTTCGTCTTAATACTTTCTCCACTAAAAATAAATCGGGGACGAGAGTTTTTTGAATTTCTTGTTCGTAGAAACCTCCGAGCACCGGTTCGTTCAATTCGTCTTTTAATAGATAAGTAACGGGTTCGGTTTTTTGGACTTTACGGATTGTGAAAACTTCGTTAGTAAAATTTTGTAAATAACCTTTATCAAAAATTTTCTTAACTTTAGAAATTCTGACTTTATTTCCTACGACAAATTTGGGTTTTTTCAACGATTGTTTCGGTTTAATTTTCAGTGACGATTCGTGACGTTTGGTTACTTCCCTCGGTTTTAGTTTAGTTGCGGAGTGAACCGTGTCATTGTACCGTGAAACTAACTCATCAATAATGTGTACCCATTGATAGTTCCCCTGCTTGGTGAATTGTTTCCACATGCGAGTTTTCAGCGTTCTGTTGAAACGTTCTACCACGCTCGCTTTCATCTCAGAGTGGGTAGAGTACAGGTTGATGTTGTGACGCTTAAGGAGCGCTTTAAAGTTTTTATTGTAGAATTCACTACCTAAATCAACTTGTAAATTTTTAGGGGGTGTCGTTCCTTCGAGAATCTTCTTAAAAGCTTCCGTAACGACTACACCAGATTTTGATTTAAGTGGAATGGCCCAAGAAAACTTGGACATGACGTTAATGCAAGTCAGTAGGTAATTAAATCCTTTATTAACGTTAGAGTAAGGTATCATCTCCACCAAGTCCGCTTGCCATAGATCATTCAGACTCCGCACAATCACTTTCCGCCTCGGAAAATGTTTCCGCGTCGGTTTGTGGAGTTCGTTTACGAGTTGATCCATTTCGTTTTTTTTTTCTTCCCATTCCGAACTTGAGCTTCGTCCCCATGATTTTTTTAACGATCGCAGCGGCTAATTTTTCTCTCCAAGAGGTCGAAGGATCCTTACGTACTTTTCGAGCTTTAGATATAAGAATTTCATCGGCGACGTGCCGTTCGTTTAAATTTGAGCTGTTTGAGTAGGCGATGTCGTGTTCTTTACACGCCTCATCCAGTTTATTTATTCCAGGATCCCCTCTAGCTAATCTCTGATTTAGTTT